>DWAN01000528.1:0-23273 GCA_018230445.1 Heliconius hewitsoni | reverse complement strand
CTAATTACACAATAATATTTGTATTTATAATTTCGATCAATTATATCGACGATGCATTAACTGTATACGTAATATGCCTCGCTTTTCATAATTTCATATCGAGTAGGTATAACATAGATCAACATAGTATCAAGACTCTCCGTTCCCCACCGTTCCCGACGGAAACGTCGAATTCTGGAGGGATTGCGTGTTGAGTGGTGGAACTCAACGCCGCTCTTTGCCTCGACTTTAATATTTATTGATTGAATAACTTAGGCGACAAAAAGCAACACATTTTTGAACTATGAATATACTGGCAGTATGCTGTTAATTACAGTAAATATTCTTATATTTCTTTTAATTATTTTTTTAATTGCTATTTTCTATCTGAGTGGGCTTTTTTTCTCTAATTGTTAAATTACACATTTAATTTAAATAATTCTTAGCTGTATAATCTCACATTTAGTATTATTTTAAATAAGATCATTGCAAAGAATATAAATTGGCAATTATAACGTGTTATGTAAGTTATTTAATAAATTTTATGAAATAATTATACATGTTTACCTCTCAAATGTTTACGGAAATCACTAACACATCCTAACAGACGCGATTCGGCCTTTCTCCATCTGAATAATTACAAAGCGTGTGTGTAATAATTTTTAACTTTCGCTGCAGCTATGTCAATCAAATTAGGAAACGAAAATTTTAAATTACCAGAGACTAATTAATTTAGATTTGTGTGTTTTATATTGGACTTATAAATCTCGACACCTTTTGTAATATATGGAGAAACTCGTCCTGGAGAACAGTGAAAGCATCTAGCGTTGCTTCGTGTTACCGTAGCTACATATACGAGTACAGACTTAATTAAATGAATTAGGTAATAACTTTTTACGTATATTTCATGCACTCGAAAGAATGGCTGGCTTATATTTATAAACCGTTAATTGTAGTCGCAACACACATTATATATGCACGTTAAAAAATCAAATTAAATCAGCTTTACGCTGTATCCTGCATAAAGCAGGTTAGGCAGAGAGAACCTAGTGTTAAAACATTCCGTTCCCCACTTTCTGTATTGTATTAATTTCATCTCGTTTCGTAAAATCCGTAATAAAGTCCGTTAACCTTACTAATTATTTTTCATTACTCGTCTGCGAGACGGTGTCTAAGATTGGTTAATCGATTCCATTCGATACAGGCGTTGAAACATCCAATTTATTGGCGCTTCGTGTCGAACAACTTAATTTTTTATTCTTTTATATTTTTTTACATATCTAGCATATAAATTTTGATGAGTTATTATAGATTTATTCATTTAATAAAGATTTTATGAATTAATAACATTTATTAATGAATATTTTAAAAATTCCCAAAAAAAGCTACTTTATTTTTAAGGCAAAGGAAACGCACATCGAACTAATTCCTATAGATAGGGGTGTACTCATATTCTGATTCTGTTTATCGATATTCTTGGAAGCGGAGTACAATATCGCATTGTGTCTATCAGGATGCGTGGGTCGCGTATCTGTAACCTTACAATGGCTGTGCAAGATGTGGCCGTACTTTATATTCGAGTATTGTTAAACAACAATACTTAACTATAAATATTAATTTTGCATGTATATAGTTAAAAACTACTTTATTTTCTTGCGCAATTTTACTACGGTTTGAGATAGCGAGCTTGTTAAGATCGTTTCTTTTTTGGTGTTGTCTCAATTTTTTTAATTATTTATATAGACTCGGTCGTGGCGCAGCGGCACAGAGTGTGACTGTAAAACCGACTGGTTGTGGGTTCGATCCACACTCGAGGAGATGAAATATTTACTTAAATTTATATTTCCATTTCTTTGCTCTGGTGTCGAGGATAAGCGCGGCGTTCTGCCACTCAACCCGCAATGTCCCCAGAATTCGACAGAAAATGGGAAACGGAGTATCTTAAAACTAGGTTCCCTCTGCCTAGCCTTCTGTGAGTGGGATACAGCGTGATGCTGAGTTATATAGACTATGGAATTTGTAATCTTAAGTGATTGATTCAACAAATTCTTTTTTTTCGACTTTCATTTTCATTTGCTTACTTGTATTTTTAAGTATTGACACTCGTAAAGCAATTTCGCCTGTGTTTGACATTGAAATGTAATGTCTTAAAATCATCATTAACATGAGCATGCTACACAAAAGTAGATCGCGCAGACTATAACTATTTACATGATTTTCTTTTGGCTTAGCGAACAGGCACTTTTGTTTCTTTCGGTGTCGTTGCTATGAATGTTAAATGATTGCATTTTGATTACATTTCCTAGTAACAAGAAAATATTTAAAATTGGAATACAGTCGTGACGCAGGGGCACAAGAGGTTGTGGGTTCGTTACTTACTTACTACTTACTTAAATGGAGAACGGAAGTATCTTAACACTAGGCTACATATGCCTACGCACTATGTGCGGGATACAGCGTGAAGCTAAGGCTGAGGAGGCTAAATTAACACCTAAAAATTAGATTTCTAATTGTAGTTAGTATGATCTTTCAATAACTGGGTAATTAGAACGAACTCGTACCTAGACAGATACTGTTACTTTTGTACTGATTCACCAATGTCGATTCATATTTTGCTAACCTACATACATTTTCGGAAACATATGTGAGCTAGTTACAAAAGATTAATAATACCTATAAGTATCTTAAGTATATCGTCCTTGTAACAAATATAATATTAATATTCTATAACGTTTATTAGTCTGAATAAAAACAACAATTTCAACAAATAAAAAGTATATATATTAATTATCATTTAAATATTACTCATAGTGCGAAATAAATAATGCCTAATTACATTTAAAATATCACGATATCAGGAAGTGATGTATTATAATAAATTGGCATGTTTTTGACTCACTCATAGAGCCTCTTTCTTTGTTCAGCCAGTGTTCGCCGCGTTGATGCGTGTAGCACTGACATTGACCATCGCAAGTTGTACTTAGCATACGATTAAAAATATTAACGTTGTACTATAGCAGTATTTATGTGTCTGATTGGCACGCCTATTACCATCGACATCACATTTTATTGATAATTTATACGGCGCTGTGTGCCAGTCAGGCGTACGTACATACGTTTATCCAGTAAATATAGCGAATCTGTGACAGCTTCTACTAGATTATGCTAATCCGGCCGTTTAGTTCCTTTTTCGGTCGAATTTATTGGGAAGGTTGCATCAACATGTGTTGATTGTTAAGTCATTGAAGATTCGATACGAAAGCGGTAGGAAGGTAAATAAATACAGTAAATGTCCGAATTATTTACACCGAACACACGAGACAATGTAGCTATTCAATATTTTGTATGAATGACATTGTTGTTTTTTTTTTCAATTCTTTGATAAGAGTGAATTTAATGATAAGCATTACCACTGCAAATTGATGTTTACAGTCCCAAAGGGACGACGTGTAGGCAAACGAGGTGTCTCTTTATGGCCATCCAATGCATCGACCGCCCGCGTACGAGACACAAATTGATGAAGGCGTTATACTTAAACAACGCAAACGATAATTTGGCAGTTACCGGAAGCACTTATCAGATTCTGGTTTACCATATGTAACGTATACTTTGTGTAAAATTATATATTTTAAATATGTATATTCAAGCCTTGTTATTGTAGACCGCCATACTCATACTTGAATAAACCATTTATTTAACCTATAAATAACAATCATTTTTACGTTGTTTCCTTCTTTTTCTTGTTATAATGTTTAAGCTAAACTAGGTTTTAAATGATTTTTTTTAAAATTCGTTACAACTTTCACATACTTATTTTCGTTACGTCTTTCTAATTAGCAAGATTTGTTAAATTCACTTCTGAGTAGCCGCGTAGGAGTCGCTATTTACCTTTTCAATAATCAAAGCTTTTCGTTCTTTGTTTACATAATAATATCACTTTTGTTTTCAAACGTCTCTTGGTTCTGTTTGTGACCTTGATTATAATCTACCTACGCCCGCGCAGTTAGTTGCACATTGTCTGCAGCCATTTGTCATCAAACTTGACATGGTTTCCCTTTTTATTGAGTTAAATATTAATAAGCGAAAGTTTTCTTCACAGTTAACACCATTGTCACGAAGCTGTCACATTGTAATGCTTCATGTCAAATAACTTTTTTTTTTCAACATTATTATTGTGATTATGTGTCACATGTAGAATAATTTGCTATTTTAAAAATTGCATTTACTTTACGTAATATTATAAATACCTGCACTTAAATACATTAAAAATATACTTTATGATGCGTCGGTCAATAGTAATGTAACTTAATATCCAATTAGCATATTTGTTGAGTCATACATATCTTCGCAGGTGTTAATGCTCCTAAGGACTGCCCCTATAGGGTTAATGACTACTGCTACAACCACTACGGTCATATTTCTTTTTACCTTTTTATAACTAGCCTTCCATAAGAGATGGTGAACACCTTGCCTTACATCTGAAGAGGTGGTGATGTTGTTATTCGGAAAGATTTCCCCAATTATATGAATACAGTCGCGCCCACATGTGATTTTTTTTTTATATATTTACATGAATGCAATTACAATCTCCTTTCTAATGGCTCATCATAAGTGTGACGGCGACCCCGAATACAAATTATGGGAACGAATAATTTTGTATATGAAGGATGAAGACCGACAATAATGTAGTAACACCTACATGGCTTTTCGACGAATCGAACTGTACCTAAACCACTTCACTGACAGGACAAAATTGTCCTAATTGTTCAAATTTTGATAACGGAAACGAATGTTCCATACATTGAAAGGAGAGTCGAGTTATATGATTCTCATTATGCATCTTATCTTCGTCGTAAAGTTATATTGCATTCTTTTTCTTGCAGTCGATTTAAGAATATTGTATGGAATATTACCTTTATTAGGAATTTAAGTAATATTTCCACAGTACAATTTACAAGACGCTAAAATTTAGCATCTTTTGTCTGAAAAATCGAAAGTTGAGTAACAGTAACATCGTTTAAAATTGAAGCAATCATGTCAGTGTGACGATGAGTGGAATTACTTCTTTTTTTTTTGTCTGGATTTAAAAGCTTTGACCAGACTGAGTCATATATATGCAAGATCTTTGTTGTGCTTCTCGGAAAAACAAGGGCCAAGTTACTGTGGGAAAGATATTTAACGAATGCCGTTGGTCTAATTTCTCCTGTCCTGCTTGCAAATGGTGACACCAACATATAATTATCTGCTATTCCAAGTATATCTGCTAAACTTAAATAGGTTTGATTGTTAAAATTCTATATAGAAAATATTTATATTATCGTCAATATACGTTATAACATTTAGGTTAAATCAAAACGACTTTCGGTTTTTTTTATGTACCTTCTATAGAGGTGGACTTGTTATTTTCAGTAACATACATAGAACATAAGACAATCGAATAGAATGATGACGAATAATGTGTCTGAAAGTACGCGTTAGAGTATGACCAATTTTGACCTCAATGATTAATGAGGACCGTTATTCTTAAGCCAGTTATTACTGTGTTAACTTTTAAAATACGTGAGTATCTCCACCTTCCATTTATTTAACGTAATTCGTGGTAAAGAGACAGAAAAAAAACCCAATGTGTTCTCCATCTTCCTGATTACAGTTTGAATAGCCAAACGCTTAGACGTATCCCAGGAAGTCCATTTATAGGTGCTATTTTGATAAATTGTTTAGATTGTGTTGGACTCGTGGCTGTCAGATCAGGTTTCTGTGAGAGCACCATTTACGGCATAGGATTAATTCACCGTGGTCATTGCTTGAATCACGGATACACTTTGAAACGTTTTCTGATTGCTTGTTATGTATGCTTGTTTTTATTTCGATTACAGTCGACTATTCTATGGGCTAACTAAATTAGTGTGGTTGCCATTTTAGGTTTGAAATTTATGTAGTTCTGTATAATGTCTATAGGTACGTGGACGTGCTGAGCGCCCATTTGATTGTCTAGATGTATAGTATTCAAATTAATGTTTGCCATTTTGTTATTGTTAATTTTACTTGTACCTACTTATTGACAATATTGTAATAAAACATTATTTTTATTTTCTTATTAATATCCTTTATTTATTAATGTGCACGTAACGTTACTATTTTTCCCCTTCCCTACCCTATTCTATTTTTTTACTTCGATTCCTCGATTTTTATCAAAAGTTGTCTGTAAGAAATTGCTTGAAGTAGTAAAACCGACTTTGCATACATGCAAATGCTATTTGTATTTTTTTTTCTTGTTTATGTAGAATAAATAGAAAAGAACATATTCTTTTCTATTCTATTCTAAAAAAATTAAAAATATAATTTCTAACTTGGAATTTACATAAATTTAAGTAGATTCAGACCAGAAGATTGAGTAAAGATGACATTAACGCCAACAATCACACCGCGGAAAGTCAATTTTCCAGGTAAACAAACCAATAAGGCAATTGCAAAATATTCAAGTGTTATTATGTTCAAACAGCATCGAGGTTGTCATCAATACTAGTCGGGCTGTCGTCTCGTGGTTTCTTAACAGCGAGAGACAAAGAGACGTGAGTCAATGTCTCGTTAGAGCGGCCCAGCGACCGATTTTTCTTTCGTTAGTCTATGCGGCCCAGTAATGAGCCATTTGGGTCATTGGACCTCGCCGTTTGTCGGTTAGTCGACGCCGCACTGCCTCCGGTGCTATTATTTTTTTGCAAGCATCTACGTGCCACCAATTGAATGGCCTGACGCGGTCGAGAACACAGATTTGTGCTACGCCATTGATACAATGTTTTACCTCATTGTAAAAACATTAAGGTGTGCATAAATAATTCCGTTGGCCGCCGTTTTGGCGCAAGAAAAGCTAACGGAAAAGCTTCTAACGGTTCCGCAAAGGAAAGGTACTTACTGTCTGTCTGAATCAGACGTTAAGCAGGTCATTTCTCATAATTTAATTGATATGTTGTGCAATATTTTTATTATATTAAATCCACTTTGTCATATTTTTTAATAAATCTATATCTATGTTTTATGCGATCTCCCTGTACTATGAATAAAGTTTGGTTAAAAGTAGGTAGAATATTTTTATTAATTTTATTGATTTTGTATTTTACACTAATCGTTATTAAACATAATGGCGGACTAATGTAGCATTTACAAAACGTAATTATTTGTTGTATGTATAATACATGTATGTAATATCTATATTTGAATATAGATTATATATGATGTAGGAGGTGTAGGAGTTGCTGGGTAAGGGTTATTCTGAGCTTATATCCCTAAGTATAAAATCACTCAAGCGAGTAATTATTGACAGTGACACACTTCGCCATTGAAATAGCAATAATATCTTTGTTATAATAAATAACATTTAAAAAATAGCCGATATTTAATATATAATTTTCTGATATTGATTTAATTGCTTTACACACGTTTATATTACAAATAATATAATGACAATACTAATTGTATAATGACAATTATTAAGAATTTGCTCAAATGTTTATTTTCCTGAAGCCTACTTACCTACTATAACTTTTAGTTTATATACATATTTTTGTTTTAGAGACCGTCGTGGCCCAGTGGCGTAAGGGTGTAACTAACGTGATGGTGATAACGTGATGAGTCGATCCCTCTTCAAGGGAATGAAAATGCGGCCCTTTGCGTAACGTGCTGTGTTTGGAATACAGCGTAAAGCTGATTTAATTTATTTTAATCTACGCGGAGTTAATTAAATTAAAAAAAATGTTTAAAGATAAGTTGATGATTAATTAAACATAAAAAATAACCTTCGTTATTTCAACAACGTCAATATTCATCAAAAGAAAGACTCATGACATCTTGTTCAGCCGCGTATGTGCCATCAAGTTACATCAAGAAACGCTTACAATACGAGTGTCGCATTCGTTTATGACCGAGAACATCGACGGCCCCAAACTGCTTATTACATACATGTTTATAAAAGGCATAAATATGGCATATGTTTTTTGAAGTTTTGAGAAAAAATAATCAAAACTACATTTCGTACTAGTTGAAATGAGCTATCAAAAACATTTTCGATTCTTCACTTTCGATACTTACCTAGGGACCGTCGACATATTAAACGTTGACCGGATTAATTTAAAACTCTGTTTCTCAGTAACAAAACGTAGGCAGTCATTATTTATGTCGCAGTCCTCTCGGGCTATCAATTTGAATTGTTTTTATGTATTAACTTTCAACTTTCACTCGTTTTTAGGAACTTAGCACTTCTCGATATTGACGAGCTTAGTCATATAATTTTTAAAAACTCGTATGAGTATCGATATTATCAAAACACTTTGTATTAGGTTCCCCGGCAAATGGTTATTGTTTAAAGGAATAAACCTAAAATATTTTCCTTAACGCGTTGGTTGACCTTTACATGTTTGTCAATAAAAATTTAATCTGCACTTTATAGGTGAAAAGGATATTATTGATTTTTTTAAACGATGTCATTTCCAAAAAATAGGAGGTTCTATATTCGACAATTATATTTTTTTGTCTTTCAATTTTTCCGTCATTTGTAAACAGTTTTTTTTGAAAGAATGTACTTCCGAGGTGGGCTCATTACCACCAGCTTAAGATCTGGATGATGGAATCCGTGCCAGCTAAGAAAAATTTTCACTAACTGATAGCTACTGGATATGCCGTACAAAAATCGATTAAAAAATATTTACGTTGGCATGATGGTCTCGAAAAATAACATATTTTAAATAGTATCATTTATATTTTTTTTCTACATTTTAGTTTTTGTTTAACTTTTGGCATATGTATAGTTTAGAAGTTTGGTTTCTAGTTTGTTTTTAATTAAACTTTGGTACACAGTACATGATTATTTTTTAGAAAGAAAAAGAAACGTTTTTCTTACCACGTCCACTTTTAAATGTTTTTTATATAAAAACTTACAGCAATAGCAAAGTATTTACTATTTCTTTATTAATATTTGTATACATTGTATGTATAAATTCTTTTTTTTTTTCTTTACATGGTATGTGAACCTAAATTATTATTTTTTACAGTGACACAGATACATAAAATTATATGAACATGCAGTTGCGTTTCGAAACAAAATCGACCTTCTTTGCCCGACTCGCATAATAATTATATGATTTCTTTTTAATTGAACTCCTATACATTTAATTCTCGATACATACTTAATTAGTTGTATATAATTAATTTCATGTAAAAGTTAATCTGTATTTTTTTTGTTTCAGGTAAGAATCCCGAATCTAATTAGGTACCTATCTATCTATGTTCTTCTAAAGAAATGTTTTGGTGAGGTTTTCGTTATTGTTTGTATTGTTTAATGTTACACTTACGTATTATTTAGGTGTGATTTTAAAAGATTTTTAGTATTACGGCACATTTTCCTTTGTTATAGATTGTATGAAGTATATGCATACGTAAATGCTTTGCTTCATTATAATATTTTTCTAATTCAAATATATACCCATGTAAATAAATAATGATAGCCTACTTATTTTCTAATAAGACACAAAACGGGCAACGTAGTGCTTAGTTATCGCTGGTAGGGTGCAGGCGGCACTCGAACTGGCTTACCGCGGCGTGACAGCGAAGGTCGCGGCGCTGCGTGGTAGTGAGAGGTGGTGGGGTCCTCGTGCGTTACCTCCCCGGGCCCGTGGTCCGCTCAGTCGCAGCGGTGCACGCACGCCGCACGCAGTTCTCGCGCGCGCTACGAGAAGGTATTATGCACACATCGAGACGCGGCTGTCACTCCACATATGCACTCGCTTCCGGTGGCCGCTCTCCTTCGACTTGCGAGTCGCCTTATGTTCGCCATTTACATTTGTAATTGAAGTTTTAATTGCTGTTTTTGTTGATCGGGATGTGTGAGCGCCGCCACCGGTCGCTGGCGTCGTATGTGTTCGTTAAGTGATCGTTTTGTGAAGTTTTCCCAAAGTGCACTCGTACGGAAATGAAATGTGTTCGACGATGAAATATTTGTTACACTCACTTTTCCATTATTTATTACGTTAATTACGTTCACAAATGAGATATTATTATTATGTTCTTATCGCAACCTAATAATAGACGCGATATTGATGTATCACACCCAAGAATTAATTGTTTCCTATTCATTCAAATTAAATATTTCTATTCAAGCAACTAGTGCATTAAATACATAATTATTTATGTTAAATGACGGCCGCATTAATAATTGAAATGAAATTTATTTTAAATTGTACTTAGTCAAGTCCCACATATTTGTAGGTCATTCGTTAAAGAAATATTTATATTGATCTCGTAAGACATTTACAGCTGAAGCGGGACACGCGAGGATGTCTCGCTTGTGGGCCATATGGCAGCCCCGCCACTAACCATATTAGGGACGCCACCAAGGCGACACTTGTTGCACTTATACGGTATAAATGCTCCACATTACAAATTAATAAACGAATAAAGAATCTTATCAATATTTATACAGTGATTAAGATTAGTTTGTGTGTTGTTGTCTCTTAATCTTCTTATACTCTTCGATTACGCTTTATTTACGTATAAGGGAGGAATAGTCTATAGTTTGAATTATGCAAGATGCCAGTTGAACTGGGCGGTTCGTTGACCAGAGCGTTGTCCCGCCACGCCGACGCCCACTCCGAAGGTCGCGGCCCACACCCGACACAACCTGACATGACAATACACTAAAACAAACAATATAACACCACTCGGTAACAGTCACGCTTCCCCTACGGCGGCACCGTTAACTTCACCTATTCATTATTTCATCGTCGAACACATTTCAAACTTGCGCCTCGTTTACAGGTAGAGCCGATATGTGTTCAGTGATCTCGTTGCTAAAGTAAATAATATTATAAACGAAATTAATTGTAACAAGTGGAAAATTTGATCTCAAAATGGTGACTTCGAGAATACCGGCTTATTCTCTAAATTCGGAGTTCAACAGGGAGTTCAGAAGTTTCCGCATAACTCGAGCCACGCCACGTTCGACGTTGTATGCGCCCGCCATCGTGCCAATACACGAATACCCGAGGGTCAGCGTGCACGAGAGACGAGAGGCTCTTAAGGCCGCGCTGGCGAAGGCGTGGTCGTCCAAAAGTAGTGAGAGGATGAAACACGACACCTGGTCGGTTCCTCACGAACAGAGCAGGGCGGCCATAACGGCTGCAGATTTTGTAGACAAAACACACTACAAATCTAATGTAATAGGCGAGGAAGTCTCTCGAGTTGCACTCGTCAGAAACGAATTTGAAAGCAAAGATATAGAACGCTCACAAAAATTAGACAAACTCGATAACAATCAACCCGCTAGTTTTACCTACGGAAGACTTAACGGGAATTACAGCAGTGCAAATAGTTTAAGCATACAAGAATCTCTCAAAAAGAACTGTGATAAAGGTTTTCACAATAACGACACGAGCTATAATGATTACCTTAATAATGTTCCTAAATCGAAAACAACTAGTTTTGAAAATAATTTTCTTAGACAAAATTTGGATGAACGTTTCAACAAACGCAACGGACTCGATGTCTCGTCGAAACGCATCGATAGGGATATTAACTTGAATAGCGTCGAATACAGCAGTGTAAACGGCGACAGTTATGATTCTTTGAAGTATTCGCGTATCGCCAATGGGACTGAATCGATGCAATTCAAGAGTTACGGTAAAGCTGACACCGTTATGAGTAAATTGCTTAGCACAGATAGTCCAAAAAGCGTGACATCCACCAATGGAGAGAAACTGAATGGTTATAGTAAGGAGCCACAGAGACCGCTCACCAGCGGCCCCAAGTCCGTCGTAGATCAGAGACTGGCAGAGAGGCTGGAAGTGAAGGTTGCAGAATTACCAGCACTATACCTGGGCGTCGACTCCTGGACGCCGAAGTCCGCCGCATTCCAGAAGAGTATGCGCGAACACGAGTGGAGCGTATCGTATGTACTAAATGCAGTAACATTTTCAGTTCTTTTAAAAATAATACTAACAATTACATATCCTACTCACTTTTCCTTTATATTTATTGTATTCGTGTGTTAAGGAGCTTGATGTATATGTATAGAACGAGTCTATATAGCATTAAAGCTGGGCTTCGCCGATACGTAAATAGAAAAAACAAAATAAGCGAAACCTGCCGAGCTCATAGCCGGCAGTTGGAGTGCATCGACTTGGCTACTGGTTTAGAGTGCGATATAAGCGCGTTTACTCTTGTGTTTCGCAAACCAACGCAACCTATCATTTATCTACTTACGTTGTCGCACTTACATTGGTTATTATGATATTTAAATACATAGTAAGAGATACTCAGTTTGTAAAATGTATGTACCTGGTCCTATTTAAATACCACTTGCACGCATACTTTTTGCGAAATATATGAAAAATTGAATTTTTGAGGTCTATCTTCGAATGATAATTTGAATATAATCTATCTATGACTTTCATTATATCGTATAATTACTACCCATGAAAAATATTTCTTATAACAATAATAACAGAATTCGTCACCACTTTTCGTATTGGGTGTCTTTATTGTATATCATGAATAGCTCAAAAAGCAATAATAAGCAAGCGTTCACATGTCCGTGGGCGCTCTCTTGGCTATATAACTTACAAGATTCGTCTCGATAGCATTTTAGTGAATGTTTCAAGGTCTCGTCCTGGTTTATACACTCGCAAAGGATTTGTCAACCTGGTTAACTTTATGACGTAATTTATTTTTGTCTTTAAATGTTTTTGTCAACTAGTAACATATTACTGTTTTCTTTTTTATGTTATCTATAAACGTTTCTGGTGTAAAACTCGAAAACATATCACCACTTACACCCGCATTTGAAAAAAAAACTGTATGACAGTTATTATGTTAACGATGGCACAGAAAAAGGAAAGTGATTTCACAACTTTGTGGTAATAAAATATATAATACTATCCTTATAACTGTTTCCACTAAAAGAAACTTACGTGTCGGCAAACAGAAGTCATGATTTAGTGATTTAACGAAATGCTTTTCATGTAAAGAAAATTAAATGCCTTCTATTTTTTTTATTAAAAGATGATGTACACGTATGTCGTACATGAGGTAGGATATCGGTGCATTTATCATTCGTAGTGTGTAATAACTTTCACCAAACATGATAAACGTGTTACGTAGTGTTTACATGATGTCGGTGTACGTTGTGCGTTGTACGCTGTACGCTTGTGTCAACAACGGCGGTAGCATTAGCTGTCACTCCGCGTACATCTGACGAATGTCAGAGGCTGTCGGTAGTTACGCAGCGTGATCAACTTTCACTGCGGACTGGTCCCGCGTCCCGCAGCCCGCTGCGCGCTGTACGCGTGCGCCATGTTGCCCGCCACGCCAGATCTGTTTTGCTGATGTAACAGTACGGGAGTCAGTCTGTCCCGCTGCACCAAACTCACTTGTCAGTTTTAACTTGAACGACGCGACAAGCTGGTGATCGTGAGACGTTCAATCTTCTTATCTTGCTTTAGGTAATATATTCCACTTGCGGCGATCGTGCAATTAATTTATCTGAACGGTGTTCGTTAAGGTACAATTTTACTGTTGATTCAATTAATAACATCGTTATGATAATTGAAATTGAAATTGTTTAATTTATTCAGTGGTTTTTTCTTTGTAATGGGAAAGCTACTCTTGTCATTGACCCGAGCGCGCGGGCGGCTGTGCAGTGTTGACACGGTTCATAGTAATCGCTCATCCGGCGCGGCCTTGTCGAGTTACCTGCCGTTCAAACGGCCTGCAAATTTTTTAAACGTCTATAATATTTATAATAATTACTAATTGTTAGACAGTGACCCCTTAAGTCTGCAATAATAAATGTTTGAAATTTGAATGCTCTCCCGTATAATAAAAACATAACATCTTTCGGTACTGTGTATAATTGCAACTAACAAAAAATCGTACGTGCCCTTATTTAGTATATTTTTTAATAAATAGTAAATTAATATAATTCTTAACGCTAAGAATCCTTGACCAGTTCGTTTCGCATTGAAGACCGTGGCTTTCAATTTCGCAATAGCCCGCACTGCACTGACTCCGATCGATTATGGTCATTGTGCCAAAAGCGTTCCATTCTCATCGCAACAAGCAAGACCTCGCTGGCCTCTATGCAAAATATTTAAATCTTTTTTTTTTCAATGTTAATTAAAGCGTTTTATTAGAAACTCAAGAAATAAAATATAATCATCTTCACTCTACCTCCCTCATATAGCAAAGTAGGCATAGGGAACCCAGTGTTGAGACATACCGTTCCCTACTTCACCCCAAGAACTCAGGAAATAATTCTGTTAAAACAATTATATGCTAAATATTACATCAGGAAATATCAGTGCCACTGTAAATAGAAACAAGATGATTCAATCCGATACACGTGTTAAGAGCAGCTAAATAAAGAACCGTTGTACGAATACCGTATATGTTTGAACGTTGACCACGCCGTTCCAAGTTTTCTACGATATAAGTTTCTAGTTAAACTAATTTGATTATCGATATTAATGCGCTCGTCGTAGTTACTGTTAATTAGTGTTGTTCTACTTTCGAATGTAAACTTAATCTTAAACGAATCTTTTATATAATTGTTTAATATAAAATATTAAACATTAAAATTTTTTAATGCAGTTGTTCTTGTTGCTGTCGACACGTTGGTATATTAATTAACTCCCAAATGTTTGACAAAAACAAACTCAAATTTTTGAGGCCAGTCGTGGCGCAGGGACACAAGTGTGTGACTAAACGTATCTGGTTGAGGGTTCGATCTTCATTCGACGAAATGAAATATTGAATATTTTCATTTCTTCGCTCGGATGTCGAGGTATAGCGCGGGGTTGAGTTCCGCCACTCAACACGCAATTCTTCCAGAATTTAGCGGAAAATGACGAACGAGAGTGTCTTAACACTTATTAACGCTAAGTTCCCTCTACCTACCCTGCGGTATGCGGAAAAACCACATTACTCCCCTATTAGCGTACGTACATACCTATACGTTAAGTTAGATTGAATAAGCTATTGATTACACCTTTTCAAATGAAGAGGAAATTTCTAAAAATATTATAGGAACGCCTATACTTTAAATATTTTTAACATCTATTTAAACTAAAATCATATGAATGTCGAGTGCCATTTAAAAACCACAACCTTGCGTACACATCCGTTGAAATATAAAATCAAAAATATATTCCTAGCTTACAAGTTGTTTTATACGTGAAATGAATTTAAATTAAACTTAGTTAAATTTACATTTTCGTTTTAAAACGTATTTTAGCTGCTTACATTCTAGAAACTGACCACAATTTCAATTATAATATCACTGATGTCCATCGAAAGTGAATGTTCCGGTGTTTGTCATCGTTGAATCGTGTGACGTGTTTGCCTTTGTTAAACATCGACACCTTAGCTTCTTCTTTGCCTATTAGTTAAACTACTGATAAAACATCATTACTCATTTATTACCAAAAAATTTAAATTGAAAATAGTCGAAATAATATTATTATTATTAATTATTGCATTAATAACTAGTAGTAATGCCATATTATGTACGAAATATTAAAAATATTTTGTAATATAATAAAGTAACACGCTAGTATGGTATCTAGTACGTAAATTGTTCCATATTCTATGAATTAATTTTACGTTTATTTTAATTTTAATTGGACTTCCCAAGGTCCGAAAATATAAAATGTAATACAATTATTTATGTACTTTGCCTGTCCGTTTTACGATAATATGTTTAGTTATTTGGATTTTCCGTGTTATTGTTGTAACCGCTAATACAATTAAATATATAATCAATATAAAAATTATATTAATATAATAATATACAAATTAGCACATCACACATTTTCCTCTCTGTTTATGTTTCTTTCAATTGGAAAAAGAATTTTTTATATAAATATTTATTCGTCGTCGTTTATGTAACGCAAGAGCGCACAAGGTCCGCGAGATGTTCAAGTTCAACTTGTCGTCGTGCTGAAGTAGTGACTTTCGCAGCCACTGACAGAACCACCCGCGCTCGTGTGCCCTCGCTCGCATACGGTAGCTGAGGCCACCTGCCAACACCAATATGTGTTTGCAGGTGTTATGAGAGATATGTTATTATAATTTTTGTATTTATTTTATGTATGAATATTCGTACATATATGTACGTCGTGAATGTTGTTATTTTTGGCGCAATAAATATTGAAAGTGAAAACTTTTAATTATTTAAGTTAAAATAGAAATAAAATGAATTACATGTTATCTATTTCATACATATCGTTATTTCATTGCTTGTGCTTAACTTTTTATAAAGATAATTAATTCAAAATAACATACAATGCTCACAATAAATTTGACATCTCATTGCATATTATGTTCGACTGCCCTTTTTTACATTTGAATACATATTTACGTTTTTAAGCGTATTGAATTTATCTCATTGCCGGCCCACGTAAACCAATTACACAGTAAATAATGCTATTAGGACTTACATGTGGACAGCTATCTTTTCTTTAGTCGCTTATATCTGTGCCTTGTAAACAGTCGTCATCCAACCATGAGTAACTTTACGCCGTCTGTAAATCGAAAAACATAACATCAATTAATACAGGAAAAATATGATAGAAACAAATTGTGAGTTAGCAAATTCTTTTTTAAGGTCACGGATTTATTGGTAAGAAGAGAATAAGCTTTAACAGTGACTTCAGTTACGTTAATGACATTTGTACGTCATATTTTAGAACGAATGAGTAGCAAAAAGTGAATATTAATAAAAAACTATGAAGAGACGTGTCTTTTGATTGTTACAATGTGAAAAAGCAAGTATACAGATTGCATAACATTAACTTTAGCTCGTTTATGGTGCGCGAGCGACGTCTGCCGGAGTGTCGGCAGTCATTCCGCGTACGCAGCGCGTGTCGGGTCGTCCCCCGCGATGACATCACAAACAGTGATGACAGAGTTACTATGTGCATCTTTTCGCGAATTTTCACTGTTACAAAATTGCACTGTAATATACAATTTACATATTATTTATTGGTCAAACGTTTTATAATTAATTAATTCAAAAGCTTATTTTCGCAAAAAGTAAATTAACCTTTAAACTACTTTTGTTAGTGTTTCTATGAAATTCACAAATTAAAGGTATAGGCACGGGACGACAACGTTGGGCTGTGGTCAGGGCGCTGCTGCGTGCTTGTTGTTTGCCAGCGCCTGACAGCCTGAGCCAATTAATTGGTCCACACTCAGCTTATGCGGAACGATCTCCTACGTTAGTAACAATAGCTCCTTGACAGTAAAACCTCACCTTAACATTTCTTTATATACTGAACATTATTACCGCTGTTCCCGACCACTAACCCTATAGCCTACTGATCGCTGATTTCGCAGCTCGGAGCACTCGTGGAGGCGGCGAAATGATCGATCTAAACGATCTCATCATCGGCGTTCGCCTACGTCACATCGACGAAGGAGACATCATCGCGACGAGTCTTCGCCACGTTCACCTCCTGAACAGGTGAGTCTCACCGGTTCTAATTTATTTATTTATGCGGATGTATGAAAGGATTATGTATATTATTTTAAACCCAACGCTCCATCATTTATCCGATATAAGTGTTCACCCGAGAATCTGAATAAAACTGAATATTAGCGACGGAACGTTAATTTTAGGTAAAACATAGAATACAAAACGTAAGAAAGTCACTGTTCCTGTAGCAAACATGCGGGACTGGTTTGGCATGCGGTTGCGCTTGCGCATGCGCCTTCGTCCGTGAAGACGCGCGCGAGAGACGGCGACCTCTTCGCGCTTGCGCCCGTTCTATTTGTGTTCGCCTTCGTCACTCGGTACGCCTTCAGTCAGTCGCAAAGCTCAGCCGGCCGCCCAACGCGTCTTCGCACTGAAACTCTAGTCGTCCGCGCTGCGGGCGGCCAGTGCGCGCCATGGCTGCCCAACCTCCGCGTCCTCCTCCAAACAACCTACTGTTTTGTGGCCCTCCGCCTTCCTTGCCGCGCGTAGTATTGGTGCCTAGTGTCACTGCAATAAATTACACCTCTCCCAACACTGCATTTGATGTTGTCCTTGACCAAACTAACGATACAGATGACTTATGTGAAATAAACAACGTGGGTGTGCCTTCATATGATGAACAATTTTGTGACCAACCACAGAAACATATATATGATGAAAGCCCCACTGATGATCAAAAATGTGAAACTTATAGTATGCTACGGCGAGCTCGAAGCTTCGATTTATCAGACATATATGTGACAAATTATAACTGCGAGTTGGATGATTATGTATTTAGATATCGTAGATCTGAACCAGATTTATCAAAATATGGACTTATTGTTGAAGCTGAAATAGCGGTAGAACCCTTGCAACCCCCATCTCTGGTTTTAAACAATCCTTTTTATGATGGTACTTATGCTTTAACATCTAGTGATTATAATGATAACATGATCATGTTACCTGAGAGTTACTTAGCTTTTGAAGATTCGTTTGTTCCAACATGGGATTACAAAACAGATATTATTAACCAAAATAATAATCCGGGATTACATTATGATGGCCTTCCTCTGATACCACCTAATGATCCGTGGTCAGCATATGGAAATATTAATACTGCATTTGAGTACTACTCCCCACAGTTCGAAATACCTGCAGAAGAGGGCGTACAATATATGCGATTGAATGATTTAGAGTATGCAATGCCACAATATATGAGTCTTCCGACCGTAGATCAAGTGACAATACGTGAACCTTGCATTGACGAGGAAGGGAAAATAGAAATGGAAAGAAAACTAGAGGAAAATTTAGAAAGTATTATTGATAGTAAAGACGATTGCATCAAAAATAATAGACAACATGTAAGTTCTCCGTCATCCCCAATAACAAATGATCTTTTAATAAACGAGGAAAAGGCGAAAGTTACAGAATCCACTACCATAAGAGGACCATCCCGCAGTGAAGAATCTCTTAACGCAGATATTTCAAATGATGTCACCTCTAGTTTGGCTTTCATACCAAGCAGTAAAAGTTCACCAAGACCTTGCGGTGCTGACGATACAAGTGAAGATACATCTCCATGTTCAACCGATTATCATGAAGCGTCTGCGCTTGATGTAGCTCAAAGTTTAGATGAACTTTCTTGTTGTGATAGCACTGACTTTTCACAGAGTAAAGAAGAGCCATCTCCAACTGGCGGTGATATGCTTGATGATGGTCACCCAGTAACTTGTGTAAATAAAAATAGTTGTAATGGACCATGTACATTAGAAGCTCCAGATTCGTCGATGAATCTACCTCTCAATCAGTTACCTTCCATTCCAAATATTCAAATACCCTCAAAAATCCCTTCGCTGCCTCAAACTTTACCAGAACATGAAAGTGTTAATAATGAAAATGTGGAAACAGTTGTAAGTGATAATAATAGTAAAAGTGTAAATATAGCACAAAGTACAGTTAACATTATGAAAACTTCGAAATCTACTCCTGTAATACAGTCTGTAAATAATGTCGATATAGATAAAACACCAAAAATTGGGACACAACATCCACAGCCACCGGCCGTCCCGCCAGCTTGGTTAGCCAAAACTCCCGTAGACAAACATAAAATAAATATGGTGCAAGAAATACCTCACATACTTATTAACAATGTAGAAGGTCAAGGGGAAACGAAAGAACAAGATAAAAATGTGCCTCCCACGAAGAATGCAGTTACTGTCACTAAACCTGCAGCGGAACCACAGCCATCGTGTTCTTATGTGCCACCTCCGGTACCCCCGCAACATTTACAGTCATCGCAGTTAAAACCTGATAAACAAGCAAAAGAAGTAGAGGTCAGCTTATTAATTCTATATTTTAACACTGTGTGCTACATCAATTTAATATTCATAAACTATTTTTAAACATTTTTTAAAGTGTTATTCCACACTTAGAAAAGTTTTTGAAGTTTAAAAAAGGAATGGAAAAAAATCCAACTGCTAGTTCCTGAGAATCATCTACTCATCGCAATGTCGGTACATATATTATTATATAGGGAACATTACGTATCTATTTTAAATTGTATTATTAGGTCATGGGGCCACCGTATAAACGTTTTATAATGTGATATAAACTCTGCAATTTGAAAATAAATTGTATTATATGATATCAAATTAGTCAATTTTGGTCGCATAATTTATCATTTAATAAATTATATTTTAAAATATTAAATTCAATTATTATTTAATTAATTAAATGCGATTTATAACTATTTATATATTTTAAATAAAACGCAATTTTATTAACTCATGTACAATAAACAATATCAGACGAATAAACGACGAAAATAGCACAGCAGCTGGCATTAACTAAACGTAACCAATAGCGTTCGCTAGGTGGCATCAGTAGTCCAAACGAACATATGAACCGCTCATGCAGAAATAGCTCGCATCACCTTCACCTAGGCGCGATACGCTGTTTTGATAATAATTGTCCGGCGCACGCGCCGCCCACTCGATCGAGGATCACAGCAGCGTCCATGGGATTCCTAATTTTATATACATTTACAACTTTTACGTTTTATATAAAAAATCTATATGCCAAATTAGATAAATGCTTTGAAAAAAATACTTGGTTATTTTTTTGAAAGTTAAGCTGTTCCCAATTAAAATAACTGCTCTCATGTGTTATATATTTGAATCAGTGAGTTTATATTTTTTTATAATTTGGAGCAGTGTGTGTGCTCAAATTTTGTCATTATGATTACATAAATATCTTAAACGAAGTGTAATGAAACTGCACGCGTACTGTTCAATTGTTTTGTATTACTCGGCGAAATCCTTAAATTGAAACTTGTTACCGCTAGTTTGAGCCAGAGTCGGGATGATTCAGAAGCTTGATTCCAAGCTATAGTACGATGAAACAATACAAAAACAATTTTTAAACATTTTAAAAGTGTTATTCCACACTTAGGAACAATAAGTAATACAAATATAAATAAGTAATACAAAAAGAACTATTGTTAAAGAAAATTTTTATTTTAGCATAATTAATTATCACATTTTTAAAGTAGTAATTTGTTTCTTAAACTAGCATGATTATGTCTAAAACATAATTAAGGTATTTGACTATACTTTCTTCATGACTATTTCATGCATTTCTTTATGACTATTGTAGATATAGAAATGTATCGTTTTACATTTTTTTTTACATAAATTATTCGACGTCCTAACAATTTTAAAGAAACACTCATAGTTTTGCCAATGTCCAGGAACTGTTTATTTTGGAGCAAAGTAGTTTATTCTAGTGCTAAATAGAAAAAAAAGTAGTAACGACCCCAATTCCATAAATAACATCTGAAAGATTTAAAAAATCTATATTGTTTGTACTCAGCTTATCAATACTATATTTAGTCGGTCGGCAACATTCTGTTCACTCGCACTCGTTACACGTTTGACTGTGATCACAGAGGTCGCTCCCGATGAGACGGATGTCAGACCTTACTACTATTTTGTCTTGTCTTGGGGTCATGTAATTGAACTATTACGCAATTTATGTCTCGCCTTTACATCTTAATGTGATTGATAATAGTTAATCTAAAATATATATTATTCTTTATTAAAAAAAAATTCAAAACTTTTTTTAAAATAATATTTAAAATATATATATATATTTTTCCTCACACGAATTATTTGCTGATGATTCATTAGAATATATTGAATATAATGAGTCACTTAATTTAGATCAAAATAAAGTGTTATACGAGGTATTGCGGATTGTTTATACGCGGTTATATCCTGTTTCAACCAAAAGCTTCCACAAATTGCCTGCTCCATTAGCGCTTGCCGTCTTTTAATTGGTATGCGACCACTACTCAGTTTACGCGCAGACGTCGATAGATACGAACATCGGTGCATTCACAGATCATTCTATCTATTACCATAAAAATTATATTGCAATTGCAAGTTTTTACACGCGACGCTCATTCAAGTAAACGAGGCGCATTCACTCGTTATTCTCGTGGTTCTGTATCGCGGCACAGTTGTGATTCAACCGGGCGACTACCCGCCCGCCCCTTGCGATCGGTCCATCACGCGCTTCATCTAACAGTGAGAATATTGTTAAAATGACAGAAATTGTGGTGAAACACGATCGTATCCATGTCCCGCTTCGGCTTGCCTCTTTTTATGAGCTTTACAAACGGTTCCTCAAGGATCACGGATGCAAGTGGCACGATATTGTGAAGCTGCTCACTGTTGTTGCTGAGGTCCTGTTCGATGTGGACGATGCGTTTAGTAAAATTGCGGGCAAGGTGAGTGTTGTGTTATTGTTTCACGGCGGGATTAATGTCTGATAATGGAAACGAGATAACGATATTGCTATTCACTAAAATTCAGAATATTATGTTCTGTGTGTATTATATTTGTTGCTAGACATTTTTAAACGCTTCATTTATATTTTGTTTGTTTATTATAAAAAAAAATGTTTAGATTCTTAAGTTTTATTTCAAGTGTTATTACAATTTAGTTTTAGATTTATACGTTAGTCTTGCGTTATTATTATTTGAAGTAACCCACCAATCTTACCGCAGTAGGGGACCAATCATAGTAAAGATGTTGTTACCTGCACCCCATTTTATTCTCGGTCGGCCAAGTAAAAGTAAAATACACTTCACACATGATGTAAACTCCGATGTCCGATCAAATAACTCGTAATTTAGCACGTTACAAGATAAAAGTTGGTTAATAATTGATTATTAGTTATTAGTTATGAATGTCCGTTTAAGTTTTTGCATAAGTGCCGATAAATCGGTGTTATATGTGTTACTGTTACTTATTAGTTTCTTTCAATTTATGTATAAAATATTAAATTTTCACTTTAAGATCAATTTAAATAGTTTCGCTGAAATCATCTGTCAGTGTGTTTGCTATGTCATTTCTGAAAATCATGAATCTTTACCTGAGGTACGGTATTTTGAGGTTATCTAAAATATTTGTGCAAAATACATGCTTTTTACAATGTTTATAATTGTGCTTAAATCACTGTTGTGACGCCATTACGTAAGGTATTTGTTTTGTAACGAAAATATTGATCGGTATTTAAGTTATTATTGGCTTGGTATTTACAAATATTAATGGAATCTACCACAAAAATACTTACTGGTGAAAGTAACATGCAACCGACTCGCTCAATAATAACATATCAATAATGTACGATACTTGCAGCACTTCCGTTAAATCAAAGTAAAACGGACGTACTGATTCCGGCATATAGATTGTGCTCTGACATAATGACTTACTATATCGTTTATTTATTAAAT
>DWAN01000527.1:0-23289 GCA_018230445.1 Heliconius hewitsoni | reverse complement strand
ATCAGCTTCACGCTGTATCCCGCAGACAGCAGGATAGGCAGAGGGAACCTAGTGTAAAGACACTCCGTTTCCCACATTCCGCCGAATTTTGGAGGAATTGCGTGTTCAGTGGTGGAACTCAACGCTCGCTACCGCTCTTTGCCTCGACACCAGAACCAAGAAATAGAATTATAATTTTTTCTTTGTATTATTCTAGATACGAAAATGCCGTCCGATTGGAACAACTCAAACTATTTGGAAACCTAGTCAACCATTACAGTTCACAGGTATACAATGTATTAATAATATTCTTTTTATTCTCTCATTTTCTTTTTCTTAATTATAAATATGAAAGTAGTTTTATCAGTGTGTCTTATATATTTTTATAATTTGAATGTTCGGTACCATCGTGTATATTTCCGTTAATAATATTATTTAATAACAAGTTAATTAATAAACATACTATGTTTTAAAGAGAAAGAAAAATTTTAAGGAATATATCTAGTTCTTTATTTTATCTTTCCTTCATTGTGCATGAGACAAAATCCAAATAAATATATTGGTCTGAGTCTGAAACTAACCATATTTAAAAGTAAAGCGCTACAATGTTGTTATTATTTTTATAGCTTCTTTTTTTTAGTTTTCGTTTACTCCACAGGTGATAGCGGCGGAGCCATTTTTACGGCCGCTATTAAAACTTTTACAAGGATTCAGAAATCAGATACCGCCAGCGAATCTAGAAAGTAAGACTTTAATTTACCGTATATTACACTACTAATTTCGAAAATAATTCTTTAGTCTCAATAAAACGTGCATAAAGCTGCGAACGGACTGTTTTAACTCTAGGATGCCTCTGGATCCATCAATTTATAAAAATTGGCGAGAAGATTTTTTGATTTTATTTTAATACTATATTTAATTCAATTATAAATAAATATTATTGTTAATACTGTTTTCATTTGTATTACAATTGAATACATTGCTTTGTTATTTAATACTAGTAACTTCAAATATCTTTTTTTATTTTAATTTCTTAAAAACTTGTCTATATTTTTCTAATTTGTAATATATAGTTAGATTGTAATATTAATATTTAAGTAATTATTGACGCCAGTCGTGGCGCAAGGGCACAAGGTGTAAACGTAAAATCGACTGGGGATGTCGGTTCGATCCCCACTCGAGGAAATGAAATATTTATTTAAATTTATATTTTAATTTCTTCGCTCTGGAGTCGAGGGAAAGCGCGGCGACCTCCACTTATCACGCAATGCAAGTGGGGAACGGAGTATCCTTTTGGTTCCCTCTGCCTGTAGTGCGGATGCGGGTGTGCGGGAGACAGCATGAAGTTGATTTGATTTTTTACATTAATTATAATATTATTACCGTTCCAGGTCAACTAGTTGCAGTGCTAAATCAATTATGTGTAGTTTTAATGCAAAACATGAGGTTCATTGATCTATTCTTTCTGATGACGGAAACCAAAAATGGTTCACAGGCCGAGTGAGTATATTTTGTACACTTATATAATATAATCATATACTGCAACGACTATAAAAGACGCTATAATATATAAATAATATGAGTGGTATATATATATATATATATATGGTGTGAAGGGAAGAAAGTATAATATATTAAAAAACTACAATATTTTAAAATCTTTACGATACCCTGATCGCGTCAAATATTTTTTTTCAGTTTACAGATTTTACTTTATAACAAATTATACAAACATTAATATTTTGGAACTAGTGTCTAAATACTCCGTTTTTTATTTGAATAGTTTTTTGTAGCTTCACGACGTATACGGCGGCCCACATAACGTATAGCATAAAAATCTATATATTATATAATAAAATATAATTCATTTTTATTTACAGATTCATCATTGGACGTCTGTTACTATCGTCGGTGCACAGAGAAGGCTCCGCCGGTTCAGTGGCGAGGGATGCTTTTTTATTATGCGCTAAAATGTCGGCGAAATGCCCTCCGCTCGCACATTGCCTGTTGGCGGGAAACGCTTGCCCTATATTGGCTACTGGTGAGTTGGTACAAAATGGTAGATAGTAGACAATAGTAGATGGTAGAAAGTGATTGATAGTAGAAAATAGTAGAAATGAAAGATACCCTGAGCTTAGTGGTGAGAATGAGTTACGTACTGTATATATACAGATATTATAGGGCAAAATAAAAATGTCTTCTCACTAGCACTAGCATGATGTTAGTTGGCGGGAAACGCTCCACTTTTCATTGGAGCGTTTCCCGCCAACGCCAAACGCTCCACTTTTTATTGGTTACTGGTAAAATGGTAGAAATTAGTAACAATACGAACTAGTAGAAATAGAAAATGTTGGTAGTTTTTATTGTTTCTGTTATGACATGTACTAGAGATTTTTTAATAGGCATGATGACACATAAAAAGTCTCTCAAATTATGTGTTTAATTAATGAAACACTTTAATAGATTACAAAATAAGCATTAATTTTATTTATAAGTATAGTTTTAATAATTATTAAGAAAAAATTTAACTATGAACTACGGTAAGCCGCCATGATATTAAGTTAACGCCTTGTAGGGCGATTTATATCACGTCTTAGGAAACAAACGAATTGATATTTTGTATTGCATACAATGCTATGGACAGATCACTTTGACATGAGATCCACATGCGATACAAAAGCGAGGGAACTCTTATATATCTCTTAAGATATTTTTTTTGGACCCCCCCGAAACCATGTATGGAGAGGTTGATGACAGTGGAAGAAACAAAAGAGCTAAATAGAGACCGTAGACAAAAGTAGCTTTTCTTCATACATTTTCGACAATCCGATTGCTTAAGGTGAACTAATTAATCCGGGCAGTAGAGTTCTATAGTATTTAAGGTAATTAGAACGACACGCTGCAGGTTTGAGCGGGCTGTACTCGCTGCTGCCGCGCGCGCTGGCGGCGGCGCGCCTCGCGCCCGACGACGTCAACCGCGTGCACAAGCTCACCTTGTTCATAGACTCCTTGGAGTTCTGCAACGCCGTGGCGCAGGTTCCAATACTGTTTTTATATTAGAATTGTTCTTTTTAAACTCTTAGTCTACGCTACGTTTAAATTTTTATACGTTTTCCAAAAATTATTTTACTGCTTTTTTTTCTAGATTTAACCGCATTGTGGTATAAACCTTATTATTAAAAAGCGGCTTAAGAGTTTCATTTACATTAAAAAAAAAAAGAAAATCGAAGATATTATTATATTCAATAAACACTTTGTTATAATTAATAAACAGGTGCTATAAGCAACGTACTGGGGAAAGATTCCATATTGATAATTCTTTTAAATAAATAGATTTTCTCCTATATTTTATTGTACAACTTTTTCTTTTTCTAATTTTCACAACCAGGTATATATAACCTTTTTAAAACTATTATACATTTTTTTTTTCATTTAAATCAGGTAGCGCATCCGTCCATCAGAAAACATTTGTTAGACCTACTCTATCAAGGTTTTTTAGTACCAGTGATGGGACCGGCGCTGTTACAGGTAATTTTATAAACTCTATATACAGTACGGTCGACAAGTCGTGGCCGCTCTGACCTTAGCTGTAGATGGCTGCGCAAATTTGTGTATTAGAATTTTTTCTTGCTTTTCATTATATGCTCTCCGACTATATGATTCGCAAAAATTCAAAGATCCTAATTTCAAGAGAGCCACAACATATCCAACGTACTGTAATTAGGAGAGGGTATTTTAATTGTGCGCATTTACGGTATATATAGAAATTGAAATCATATCTATCTCTCTATTTTTAAATATAGTTTGAAAACATTACAACAGATTGCTTATATCAATTATTGAGGCACTTTCGAATTATTGAAATAGTGCCATTGGACATTTAAAACGTTAACCTTAAAAATATTTCAAAAAAACTTTTTATCAGAGAGATTTTGTCACGAGCGGGATGAAACTTTTTTTTTATAATTAGTAGAAATTATTATTAGAAAATTATTTTATAGTTATAATTTTTTTAATGATACCAATTTCTATATTTTTATAGGGGCTAATGGTTTCCATTGCGTAATTGTGTTTTTTTGACTGCATGTTAATTTTTTTAAGTGTGGAATTTCTAAATATTGACTGACTACCAAAATTGTATATATACTCGTATAATTAAATAATTATACCTTATAAGATTTTTTTTATGTAAATATATAAAAATTAATAATAATTACTATAAATCAGAGAATGTTCTCATTCATTATATTACATTCTCTGATTTACTGTAATTTTATTTTTATTTATATTAACCAAATTTACATTTTATTAAATCGAAATTACAAATAACTAATTTTTATATTAACTTTGCATGTTTTATAAATTAACTAAAACAATATTTTGATACTTATTGTAATAAAATATGTAGCCGAAAAATTTTATTAAATAATATTTTAATATATTGCCTTAGTGTACAGAAAAATAATAATATTAATGATATTCTGAGCTAATATATAATATAATAGTATAGTCTAAGTCTATTCTATATTAATTCTTACTGTTAATTTGTTCGAATCTTGCTCAAGACAATTTTTTATATTTTTGTGTGTATGTGTATTTTTTTTTAAATTTATATATGTATGTTTATTCAGATAATCATCACAATAAAGGAAGGAAAAATATTGTTATTTGTAATATTATATTTTTTTATAAAATGACAGTCATGGGTTTCGTGACACATGTGACATGTGGTAATGGACATGATGTGAAATCTTTTTGTAACGAATTTCGGTTTTTATAATGTAATTAATATGAATGAGGTGAAGTGACTTAAGTTTAAAAGTTGAAGCGAATTTACTATATATTATGTAACATTTACAGTAAAAAGTGAGTTTATTTTATTTTTATTAATTTTAGCTTATAAAGAGATTTCACATTTATTTTACATGGATCTGTCACGCCAGGTTCACGGTTCAGTGACAGTGTGTAGACCTTTCGCCTTCGATCATCCCATAGATCCCTATCATTTTGTGCCATTTTCGCTTTTTATTTCGCTCCATTTTCAGAAACCCATAAAGTGTGAGAGTGTTTTATTTTTTTTTTAAATTATTATTGGCAATATAACTATTTTGAACCCCAAAAATATATTTTGCTAAATGTTTGTATACCTAAATACATAAGACTAACCATCACTCGTTTGTGCATAATTATGTAACCAAGCACCAGCTTTGCCAAATAACCTTAAAATACCGCCTAAAACTAACAATATTCCGTTATTAAATTACTTTCTTGTTTTTTTTACTAATATTCCTTTATTATAATTACGTTCTTTTTGTCAAATAAACCCTCCTTCGTTTTAATATAATCCAATTCCAAATAACTGTCACTCGACCGCCAATCTACTCGTGAAACGATAGAAAAGAGCGGAAAATTTACAGAGTGAATGTGTGGAACAAGCGACGGCGATGGCGTATTTGGAACTTTTGTTGCGGTGCGTGACGTCAGGGGGACTCTTAAAAGTGATATTGCACTTCTTGTTTACCTACGAATATGACGGCGTTAGAGTTATCGATGTGCTGCTAGGGAGGCTGGAAGGGAATAATCATGTGAGTATTTTATTGATAAGGTTTTGTTATATGCTTCACGCTGTATCACGCGCTTAGCAGGGTGGGCGGCGAGAACCTTTACAAGTGACAAAGATTTCTTCCAAATTTTCAAAATATTGGTAGGTTCAGTGGCGGCACCGTGTATTGTCTTATTACGAAAGCAAGGAATTGAAATATAAAATAATTCATACACAAGTGGGAATACAACCCACGACCGTCGCATTCACAGTTAAGCGCTTTGTAACGTGCTACTACGCTGCATGACGGCACACAAGTTTATTTGTTTATGTCTAAGCGCTACTAGATCCTAATGCCGTATTTTTAATTGACATTTCTTTTAAATAGGCGACAAGACTATGACCACTAGGCCAGCAATTGTGCATTGTATATAAGGACGTAGAAAATACAGCAATGAAAGTCTTACTTTAAATGTAGAACTACATACAGTTTTATTTATAAAATGAAAGTTTTAAAATTTTCAAACCATAAAACAAGAAATTTTGTATACATATAATATAAAACATTAACAATCAACTTTTTTATGATTGTAATTGTGATATTTCATTTTCAGCTCTCGCTCGTTACTCTGTGCCTAATGGAAACCTTGATCGATCTGAACTGCGAAGATGTCATGATAGAACTGATATACAAATACCTTATAAATGGCAATCACTTAATGGCTGTATACAGAAATAACTTAACCGATCCCTATCCATATAAAGAAGCTGCGATATCACTATTAGACCTTAGTCCAAAATGTTGTATGAGATCAGTAGATAAAACTAAGAAATGGGTGGACGAATTGGAACTCAGCGGTCGGAGAGTGTTAGATTTAAGGAGAGACGATGAAAATAGACGGGTTAATGGTGTCCACGGTGATATAGCCATGAGCAATCTAGTCCATGAAGTTAATTTTGATTATGGGGTAAGTTTTTTTTTAAATCTATATTGATCTTGTATCATGGGAGAGAAGAGAAAAATATATGTTTTTTATTATGTGTACATATCGACATTGTTTCTTTTGTAATTGGTCGAAACTGAGTGAATGCGAAATATACAGAAAATTACTCTATTTGAATTCGCAGTCATTACTCAGCAATTCTACACCAGTGATTGATAAAAATTATCTATATATGTATATTATTTTAAATATCTATTTTAAAAACAAAATGTTACAACAAAACAAAAACAGAACAATGTTTATTAATACAATTTTTAACATAACAAAAGTGTTGTTTATAATAAAATAATGCAATTATTTATAATAAAATTATTGAAATAACAAGATTCTTATAAATATTTATTTAACATTCAGAATCCAAACGAAACATTGTACCACAATTACCACGCGTACCTCTGCGACGCTCGATACGAAATAGTATCCCGAACTATAGCTTGTGCTAATTGGAGCTTCAAATACGACGCAATGCCGAAAAGAGAGGCAAATAACAATTCCACAAAGGAAACAAAAGAGATAGATACACTACCTTTGAGACAAGACAGCCTTGTATCGTTATGTACAAGTGGTTATAACACATTAAAGACCAGCGATACCTCAGAAAAAGAACAACATAGTTTAAGTTCTTTAAACGAAGAAAGTAAAATCCTAGAAAAGCAAATTAAAGTGAACGATGAAACGAAAAGCGATTCTGATAAGGAGCAAAATAGCCTGAGTTCTTTGAATGAAATATGTGATGATACTAAAGTAGAGACTCAATATCGGAGTAAAACTGAAGGGAAAGAGTTAAATTTAACATTTTTAACTGATGTCAGCAGTAAATTTGAGAATGACAACCATGACAGTTTAACATCTGTAGGTGAAAGTAGTGGTTACGACAGCTTTAGGTATAGATTAGAAGATAACGAGGACGAAGGATATGCGGAGGATTCGTTTAGAAAACGGTTTCTTAAGAGCAATCTTATACAGGATGTGAAAGATTACGATGAAGTGACTGGATTGAGGAATTGGCGGGTCAGCGCTGAATCAATTATCGGTATTTTTTTTTTGGTCATTATGAACATTTTGTTATATTACTTTCATTTATTTTGCCTTTACAATGTTTCTGGAGTAATTATAATTGTTTGTTCTGTTCCTCTTTCACAATAAATATTTTAAACCTATTTCTTATATTTAAATGATTTTTTCCAGGCCCACTTCTCCTCAGTCTACTCAAGAAGGCGGCGAATTTTCTAGAATCTGACGTAGCGACGACATGTCGCGTGTCGAGCGTGTTAAGCAAGATGGCGTCCATGCCCACTCCTGTATTGACGGCGTTGTTACTTTGTCCCGGCTTTGTATTGCAACCCAACGTGCCTTCGTTGTTTCAGGTTATTTTTTTTTGTTTCAACATTTATACATAGTTTTACATTATTATGTATATAATTTTATGAATATTGTAAAAAATATCTCCAGGATACAGTAGTATAGGGAGAAGGAATTTAGTGTTAAGATACTCTATTCCCCACGCATTGTCCAATTTTTGAGACAATTTTAACGCCGTGCGTTGTGTTGTTACCAGAGCAAGGAATTAAAAATAATTCATTCCCCCTAAAGGAAATCAAACCGCAACCGTTGCCGCTGTGCCACGACAGCCGCAGCAGTGTAAATAACAATAGAAATTTATACATTCATAAAAATAATTAATAGATCACAATACGGTCTACAAATCGTGGTCGCTTTTTACTTTTGATTATATTCGTCTCTAGTACGAAAACTAACTTTATAAGAGTCACTATTCGTCGATCGCACTGTAGTTTTTTAATTGCATTCTTCTTTTATTCTCAGATTCTGAGCAGATTAAAACAAGAAATAGATGAACTAACAGAAGGCTTGGAAAATTGCAACGAATTAGTCGACAAGGCGCGCGTATTCCTCATACAAAGAGAAATGACGCTTGTCAAACACCGTGTTCAAACTACAGATGAGAGTGAGTGCTGTTTTAGTTTCACTCTTTATCCTGCAAATAACAGAGTAGGCAGAGAGAAAATAGTATTAACACACTCTGTTCCCATTAGGACACTTCCGTTCCCCACTTTCCGCCTAATTCTGGAGGCACTGCGTATTGAGTCGATTATACGTCGTATAACACACATATAAATCATCTTGAATATTTTTTACATAAAATTAATTAAATTATGTTTACATTCTACTGATAATATATGATAAATGTATTTTTTATATAATTAGAAATTTGTTCTCAAAATAAAAGAATTATTTTTTACTTATATTTAGATAAGGCTAGATCGAATTCATCCGCCGCTGACGACTCGCCTTTCCGTAGAGTAGAGAATAAAAGACGAAGCTTCTCATCGAGTCTCTCTAATATGTTCAACAGAAAGACTTCCTGTAAGTATTGTTATTATTAATAATAATAATATTATGTTTTAATAAAAAAGAAATATTAGCATTCTGCACTGTATAAACTATAAGAGAGAGGAGAGAAGAGGCTGGACAAAAGAGGGACTAGAGGAGCTCTACCCAATTTTCGATACATTGCCTGTTCTGTGACGGTATACAACGCCGCCCTTTGCCTTGTTACCAAACTGAGGAAATGAAGATATTTTGTTCCCTAACTGGGGATCAAACCCACAAACATCTCGATTACAGTCGGGCGTTGCGGACAGTTGGACTCTGCTATTAATATTGATTAATATGAATTTATAAGCTAAGGCTACTGGACTTCGTAAAATTTTATCGTGGATAAAATTTTTCACTGCGGTGTTACTAAATTAAAATACATATTATTTATTATTTTCGTATGGAATCAAATACAGGAAAAACAGTGTACTGAAATTTTGCTAAATGGTTCATATTGTTGTAGATATAAGACAACAAAATTATGATAAATATTACAGTTTTCTAATTTAAAATAAGAGTACAGAAGGGAAGTGTCTTAACACTAGGCCCCTCTGTCCTGCTACATGAAAAATACAGCTTGGAGTGAAAAAAACTAATTATATAATTTACAGTGTCACCATCGCAGCAAAACTCGCACAGCCTACAAAATTCAGCTTACAACTCCCCTTCACAAAGACGTCCCATATTCACACAAGAAGCTTATTGGAACCAATCTATCACTCTGCGTTCGGTTCTTAACGCCGTTCTTTTAGACGAATGGCTTAAAGAACTATCCGCGATCTGCGAAGAACAAGCTCTACGACTTTCCACAGATAACTACGAAAACGACACTTACATACGAACTGTGGCATTATGACTGTTAGCCAGTGCCTCTGACGGCAAATTGAAAAAAAATAACGTCATATCTGACACTTTCGTATGATGCCTTAATGTGTTAATATATTATGGTGATTGTGTGAACAAGCCTTAATCGCAACAGATAATTATAAAAACAATAACAACATATATACGAACTGTGGCATTATGTCCATCATAATAGTCAGCTCCTCTGAGGGCAAATTTAAAAAAAAAAGTCTTATTTGACATTTGTCTTATGCCTTAATGTGTACATATAGTGATTGTCAAACGTGTCAAGGTTTTTTAATGTGGCAATAAAATATGTATTTTTACACTTTAGTGTAATGCCTTATGTATACATTATTTATAGTTTTAAATATGTTTTCTTAAAATTTAATAAACAAATATATAACGCTATTAGTGTTAGATTTGTTAGTGAACATTTTGAAATGTAAATAATTTTATTTTTTCAATTTTTTTTTTATTAACTCATGTAGTTTGAGTCTGGTCGTGGCGCAGGGAACAAGTGTGTGTGACTGTAAACGGGAGGAGGGGAAATTAAATATTTATTTAAATTTATATTTTAATTTCTTTGCTCTGGTGTGGAGGCAAAGCGTGGCATTAAGTTTCGCCACACGACACAGTATGCCTCCAGAATTCGGTGGAAATTGGAGAGTGGAGTGTCTTAACACTATGTTCTCACTACTAATACCCATACGGCCTACCCCTTCTGTGTGCGGGATACAGTGTGAAGATGATTTTTTAATTTTTTAATGTGATTTATTGAAAATTGTTCTTTCGCAAATATTATTATTAAAAATTGTCATATTTTAAATCCTTATAATAACATTGTTTTATATTTTTATGTTCCTCCATCCTACGAATTTTTAAAATAATTTTATGTACAATTATTATATTAAACGGCATAAACATTTTTAATGATTTTAAGTAAACCTAAACATATAAATTGTATTATATTAATCATTTGTTTTTTTTTTCTTTACTAAAATAGTCTTAGATGCCTTAGGTATAACTAAATCACATACTTAATTTTAAGAATATAACTTTATATAATAATAAGTAATATAGTAAGTGATGCAATTATAATTTTTAATCATCGAATGCCATGAACGTAATTTTGAACTGTGATCTATAATGTTCAAAACTATAATTGGATTATTATTTATTATATACATATATATTATATAAATTTAAACTATTTTTTAATAAAAGTTTTTTAAATAAGATGACGGTTTTTATACTGTTCAGAGTCGTTAGCGAATGCTCTTAGGAATAGACAAAGGATTATATAACTTCTTAAGTTTATTAAATTTAAAATGTAGTGCAAACTCTATATAACGACACTCTGTATAATGAAAATATATATAATGAACGCTTATAGTGTATGGCGTTAAAGATCTTTCTATAAAAAATTGTTTAATAAATTGGAAAAAATCATTATGATTAATTATTCTGATTTTACAAATACAAAAATGCCTATAATATTTTAGTGATCAAAATGAAAATATGGAATCCAAAATTCTGTTTGTTTATAGTTTTACTGCTCTGGACATTTGAGTTTTTGGTCGTTATTTTAAGTTATGGCCACGTTGCCTTAAATACGTTGCAAAATTTCTAAAACACTCGATTCTAAATTTAAAAAAATATAAAACCTAACTTTTTTTTCTAGATGCTTTTCCCTGTATGTAGTATTTTACAAATCATTTCATTTCATATTAGGGGGGGAGTTGTGCAAAAATTTGTAGCCCGACATTTTCTTGCAGCGGCCATTTTGTATTAACAACAATATTGATTATAAATAATTAGATTGTCATCAGAACTGAAGTCTTAATCCAAATTTCAGCTCAATCTCATTGAGAAGCCAGTCGAATTAAGCTTGCAAGATTTCACATATACTAACATGGCAAACCAAATTTATTTGGCTTAGGTTTTCATAACGTGTCGTTATATAGAGTATACTTTATAATATAAAGTATGTATCCCATTTTAGAATTGGGCAAATGACCTAACAGTAATACACTAACATTATTTTTAATTTGATTTTAATACTAAAACTCGCATTAATTTCTATTTTACTAGAACAATCTATTATTTTAGCAGAACGGCAAAATGCTGTGGTCATTTTGAATAGATTTTTTATTTTAATTGTCGACTTAAAATATGGATTTAGTAATAATTATAATATTGAAATCAAATGTTGTTATGTTCGTGCAACGATTATTGTTTTAAGTTAATTATATTATTTTATAAATGATTTGCATTATCTGTGACCTGTTTTGTTTTTCAAACTTTAATAAAACTAAAAAGATCATATCTTTAACGATAAAATTAACGTCCTTATCCGTCCATTGGATGAAATTATTTGAAATTAATATTTTTTTTTTAATATAAAAAAACAATATTTTATGTATAATTAATTCGATTTGGATTAATTGATTTAAATTTTTAAATGACTATAATTTGCAATACTTTTTTGTTACGTTTTATATTTGAATCATTATCATTATTTTATAATGTACAATTTTCATTTTATTATTTTATAATGCTTTCATACAAGAAAAATGTCTTTGCAAATTACTATTTTTCTACAATGTTTCATGTTTATATCTTGATTAGCTTTTTATATGATTATACAAACAATTACCACTGAATTTACTTGCCAAGATTTACAGCAAAGTTGTGACTGGTTGTCCACATAATGAACCTATAGTCAATTCTGCATATTACTCGTATGAGAAAATTATTTGCACAATTAAAAGAAATTGTATTATAATTTATTTTATTATATTTCATATACTTAAATAAAGTTGTGAATATTAGTGTTAATCTTTTATTTCTCGTAACCTTTAGTAAACTGCGAATGACTGATAAATCGGAACTACATTTAAATCTGAAGAATGCAAAAAACACTTAAACTAGACAATTTTAAGGCTACTCCAAATTAAGAGTGTGTGACGCTACTGGTAACGCTACTGGTTGTGGGTTCGATCCTTAGTGTATACTGTCCCTGAAAAATTTGCAAGCACTTCGTGGCTGCTTGAGAAGATGTCTTGGCTTGAGGGTCGAACTGGGACTTGATTAATGATGATGTTGAAAAAGTACGAAATACTAACGCATTTAGTGCAATTATTAAAAAAAACTAATTTTTATCTTAAAAATCTCATAATATCGCCAAACTTCTATACGGTTGGTACATACGTATGGTTGGTTTTTAAATACTTGCCACAATTTACATATTATTCAATTCACAAGCAAAATTTCCTATTTTATCAAATGAATATTTTTTTTTATAATTTTACATGTTCCAAGTTATATCGACCTGGAAACAATGCCGCGGTAGCAGATGATCGCGATACTGGCAGTCACTCAAAACATTAAGATCCTATATACTGATACTATAAATGGGTTTTAGTTTAGTGGTTGACCCGCAGACTTGTGCCTTCAAGGAGTTAAATTGAACTAAGTTCCATCCCCAGAAGACACAAGTTCATTCAATCTTTCATCAAGATTTCAGCACTGTTCCGCGTTTTCCCGAGTAAGACTTGCGCGGCCGGAGTAAACAGCGTCCACCGTGCTATCATCTGCATAGCAATGAATGCTAGAATCCTTCAACTTGTCATTGATATGCAGAAGAAACAGCTTAGGGGACAGCAGACAGCCTTGTGGAGGCCAGCATTCACGGGCATATGTTTGGAGCAAAAGCTTTACACTATACAATAAAAAACATTAGAAAAATTAAATTGTATGAATATTCTGTAGAATGCATAACGGGAAAGTGGAAAGGATTTTAGGATTTTTTAAAAAATAAATCATCTTCACGCTGTAAAAAGGGAAACCTATTGTTACACACGCCATTCCCCACTTTCTGTGGAATTTTTCATAGGAACGGAACGGAACGGAACGAATCCACAATCCGTGGCGTTACAGTGACACCCTTGTGCCGCTGTGCCTGTGCGCTGTGGTCATTTTGTTTCCAATAGAAAAATTCGGGGCGGCCACGACTTATCAACCGTACTATAATGATCGATTTCAGAACTGTCTATTTGGACGTCACTGTCAGTGTCACGTTAACATGTCGACTTTTGAGCCCGCGGCTCAAGAACGAAGACGTAGTGCCCGTTATTCGTTATTTCTGTACTAATCGTGAACAGTAATAAGTCTTCTCGGTTGATTTCCGCTGTGCGATTATGAAATGCGTCGTTGAAAAATTACTTTGTTTTATTATCATTGAAGGACATACAAGATGTCGTCCTTTGTAACTTATCGCAATGATAGTTCTGTAAATATAATTGATGCGAACACCAAGGATAATGTTACGTTTTATAAAATCGTTGTTAAAGTTGGGCCTGTGCAGTGGAACGTGTTTCATCGCTACAGTGACTTTGTAGAACTCCACGAAAAGCTAGTCGGAGACCATGGAGTGGCTAAAGACTTGTTACCCCCTAAAAAAGTTATTCGTAACAAAACACCGAAGTTTGTGGAACAAAGACGTGAAGCTTTAAATGAGTACTTAAAAAATGTTTTTAAATACTTGCTGCTTACGATGCCTTCGGAATTTGCTCACTTTTTAAATTTTCATTTATATGATATATTTTTCCTATTACAAGACTTAGCCAAAAAGCTATTTTGGGAAGGTGATAAATTGTTAGAAAATGAAAAATCACATAAGTTTAACTTACTACAGGTATGCATTACAATGTAAATTAAATATTTTATTTTAAAAGAGAAACATATGTACAATACTTTTATTTAATTTTTGTCAAGGTTAGTTTTACTTAATAATGACTCATACTTATACAATATGGCTTAATGAACACTTTTACATAATTTATTTTAAATTAATGGTTACTATAAACTTATTTTGTTATATTTCTTATTTTAGTTACATGCCATTAGCGAAAGGTTCAAAATGGCATGTCCACCGACAGAGAAACTAGACCAGATGTATGATTTTAGTCACATTTTAGACTTCTGTTCTCAAGTTACCTCTTTAAATATTGAAGGTAGCTATGAAAAGTTTGGTAGCAGTAACATTATACCAAATGAACTCCACTTTGATTTGATACCATTTAAATCATTAGTAGACTTAAAGATCTTAGGTGTTCCAATGCAATGTATACAAAGTGTTGGTAAGTGACTCTTCTCTTTTATTTTTATATTTATAATAGTCTTCTATGTAGGGCCAGTTGTGGTGCAGCAGCACAAAGTGTGACTGCAAAACCGACTGATTGTGAGTTCTATTCCCACTCGAGGAGATGAAATATTTACTTTAATTTATATTTCCAATTCTCTCTGGTGTCGAGGTTAAGTGCAGCGTTGAGCAGAAAGTGGGGAACAGAGTGTCTTAACACTAGGTTCCCTCTGCCTACCCTGCTGTGTACGGAATACAGTGTGAAGTTGATTTGATTTATTAATCTCCATGCTTTTATCCACATATAGTTTTAGCAGAAATTTAAAACTATGTTCTGCTTTCTGTCCAAATTCAAAATGCTGCTTTTTAGGTTGCTGAACTTAATGCTACTGTAATTAGTAAAAGAAAAAAATAAACGAGTTGGGATTGAATCATCTTGGCTGCAGATTTTGTTATTAAATGTTGGTAAAAAATATATTTAGTGAAGATTTGAAATATTCTGATTCAGTATCCCTAAAATCTTATTTATTAAAATAAAATTTTTGGGAAATCTTTATATTGTCTAATTTAAAACTATAATATCTCCCAGAATATCTGGTATGAATCATAAAAAGTATCAATAATAAATACAAGGACCAAATAGAATAGAAATAGACTAGATAAAATATGTGTTTAATATATAATTTATTCAAAATTTCAGGTAGCCTCCGTGATTCACTGACAAGCCTGTCAGTGCATATTGCTGGAGTTGTATCTTTGAATGAATTTTTGCTAGTTGACATATTACATAAGGACCAATCAAGTCTCGCTGACACTGTGGTAATTTAGGCTTTACTATACTTTACTATATTTATGTGCATAATAAATTTATATAATACGTTATCTGCATATTGTCTAAGAGGTTAAGAAAATGAGAGTATTCAATTCCTCCAAGTGAGTATCAAACTCACTACTGTTGCAAATACATCCAGCCAATGATCTCTAAGATTATTAAAAATATTCCATAAGATATTAAGAAAAAAAAATATAAGCTATCATATTATTTTTTACATTTAGTTTCTAATATTCTATTTATGGATATTGCATATTGTCTTATTGAACTCAGAATATATTTGCATTTTAAATTGAGCATTCCTGCAATAGAACTTGAACCTTAAAACAATGGAACAAAGCTGTTTTTAAGTAAACACCTGTTTCATAACTATTTATTTAATTTATTTCATTTTATTAATAAATTGGAGTAACAATATTATTCTTATATTTATACTTACCTATGGCTTAGCTTTAAAAGTATTATATTATTATTTTTATCGGCATATTAAACTAGGTTGTATGATTGTATTTTAATAGGTTACACATGTTCACTTTATCTAATGTAGTTAGTTCATTTGCATACTAATTATTGCTATATTATGTAAACATTATCTAAACACAATTTATTGTGTATAGATAATATTGAATCAATAATGAACATTATTAAAATTAATTAATATTAATACTATTGGGGGCATTGTGGTGCAGTGGTAGCATAAACAATGGTTGTGGGTTCACCCACACCCTCTGGGGTGTGAAATATATTTTTATTTCCTCTTTCTTGTAACTTTAGTAACATGACAAAGCACTCTTTTAATATAGGAAATGGGGCATTGTTTGGGGAATATAGTGTCTCAATGCTAAGTTCCGTCTGTTTACCCTGCTATATCTCACAATATAGTGTGAGGCTTAACAAAATAATAGTAATAAATATTAATAACGTAAATAATGCCCATTGGCAATAATGTATATTTTAACAATATAAATTTCTCTGGTTTTACAGAAGCAACGGAACGCAAAAAAACGGATATTACTAGTTATTACTAAGAATTTCCACTTTTTATTTTGTTTCCCTTCTTTTCGCTAAGATAAGAAGAAGAATTATCACTAATAATAATCCAATGCTATGCAGCTATACCTAATAGAAATTTTATCTGTTCCATACATTAATATATATTTTTTTTTATTGCAGATATGGAAGAAACTAACGACAATAAACTTTGCAAGTAACAACATAAACAAAGTAGACTGGGCAATAAAATTAGTCCCTAAACTACAACAATTAAATCTTTCATCCAACAAATTGTCCGAGCTCTGTGATATATCGTGCCTTCATGACCTACAAGTACTTAACTTGTCGATGAATAAATTCGTTACATGTGAAAATTGGCACGCGAAAATAGGAAATATAGTGAAAATAGATCTTTCGCAAAACAAAATTGAATCTCTGCAGGGTTTTTCTAAATTATATTCTTTGGAAAGTTTGGACTTGAGCTGCAATGTCATAGACAATATAGAGGAAGTGCAACATATTTGTAATCTTCCATGTTTGGAATATCTATGGTTGACAGCCAACCCTGTTGCCTCGACCATAGACTATAGGGTCAAAGTTATAGAGCAATTTAACGCGCGAATGTCGGAGATTTGTTTAGATAATGAAAAGGCATCGGAAAAGGAAATGGACACGGCTAGGGTTTTACAAGCTTTAAGAATAGTTAAGGAGGGAAAAACGCCGAGCTTCTTGCAAAATAATAACAGTAGTCATAGTTTTAACAAAAGTTGACGTTATGTTGCATAAGAATTATTTTTCTGTGCTTTATATGGGGTAAGAGTTAATGTATGTTAAGTGATACATTGATATTATACTGAAACTGCTAATCATTTAGAAGATTTTACTGTAAATCATGTTAGTTTTATATTTTTAATATTTTTAAAGTGTTATTTCATATTATGTACAGAAAATATTTTGAAATTTTTAAATTTAAACGTAGCGGGATTCAAACTTGCGTCTCTTAAAACCCGCTCTAGGACTCTGGCTTAGTTAAGCACTTCAAGTTCTTCAAATTGATAAGATCATATGGCTTAGTGTTCAGTGTTCGGACGGTTTCAATAAGCGCGTGTTCGATCGTGCTACGATTAAATTATTATATGTTTTTTAAAATAATATTCGTGCAATTTTCTAAAAACATTCCATATTTTTGCCTCAGTATTGATAAAAGCTGGACAATATAAGTTTCATATTTCTATTTATCGTATTTTTTTGTGTTGCACGACTTCTGAATGCAAGTAAAATATGTACGCAAATTGTTTTTATTCTGTTCATTCTATTAGTTCCGTAGTTTTTGTGTTTCATGTTGGCTTTCTATAATAAGATCGTGATTTATTTTTTAGTATTAAAGGTGCCTAGTGTTTTATTCAGTATTGTTAAGAATCATCTCATGAAAGAATATGGTGAATTAATACAATGTAATATTTTTGTTTTTATCACAAAATTACCTTAATAGGTTTGATTTGAGTGAGATTGACTAACATTTTAGATAAATGAATCATATAGAAGTAAATAAACAAGAAAATAGAAAATTAATCAAAATATATATTTGTAAACGTTCCTGTAACTCGAGCAAATCTTATTTGACTATGACACATTTGAAAATAGAATAACAATTAATTTTTTAAAAACATCAAAAAGTTATTCAATATAAACGAAGTGGTTTGCTTTTACATGATTAAAATGTCATATTTTCATTAATGTGATAATATCAAGCTTTATTACAATATACATATTATGTCTTTAAAAGTAAAAATTGACAAAGATCAATAACATTGTGTTAAAAAAATTGTTAATTTTGATTTATTAATAAGAAATTTGGAGTTTTTGAATTTTCATATGTGTGGGATATCTAATATTCTGTTTTTTTTTTTGCAAATTATATATTTATATAAAATGACGTATGGCAAATACTTGAAGATATTATTAACTTTAAAGATATGGGTACTAAAGAATGAGGACAATATACTTTTAAAGTAAACATTTTGCTAGAAACGTCACTCTAAATGTTAATATTTTTTATTCCCTTCTAGCATAATCACGCCTAATAAGATTGAAAATAATAAATTTTGCCCCTTGGAAAAATTAATTATTTTCAATTTTTCCCTCAAAAAGGCAAATTGAGATGATCAATTCCACCAGTCAAAATGAAATGTTTTGAAAATCAGGTGGAAAGTAGCATTAAAGTGTCCGGACACTCTCCTTTTGGTTATTTTGATGTATGAGGGAAAAAGTATGTATCAGAAAAAAAAAGAATAAATAAAAAAAAAACATTTCTGCCACTATCACTCTAAGGTGACAGTATCTATTGTTTGTATTTTTATTTTATTTAACATATAGTAGTATTATACTGTAAAAGTATTATATTGTGATTATAAAATAAGAATTAATATTAAACATTATTTTGACTATTGAGGTGTTATAAAATAATTTATAATAAAGTGTTTATCTAAACAATTCAATTTTTCATTTATTTAAAAAATATTAAAATTTTACATTTTAAAAAAAGCAACCAAAAATTAATTTTTATTTTTCCCGAAAATTTAAGAAGTTTTTAATTTTTTATTGGTGTTGATGACTGAGTAAGTTGTCATTAGTTTAAGGACATTTTAAACAAATAATCTTATATTTATAAGCTCTTGAAAATAAAATTAGAGGCTGTTGTGCTACATCAGCACAGTATCTGATTGTAAATATTATGGTTATGGGTTCAATTCCCATTTCACTTTAATAAATATTCTGTCCGTCACACAAAACATAATATTTGGAAATTAGGTAAAAAGTGAGAAACGGAGTGTCTTAACACTCTTTTCTCTATCAACTCTGCTACCGGATATATCATAAAGATTAAAAAAAATAGAAGACCGCTGGAGACTGACAAATTTAAATTCATCGCTTGAAACACATTTATGATAAGATTACTAGAGACAATCCTAGAATGTGTATCTTTAAACTGAAACAATAATAAATTCAAATATATTTCTTAGAGATGCTGCTTAGTAAAATCATCCTTATAAATACATTTACACATTATATGAGTTCTCAGAATAAAATATATTTTAGGTGCTGTTAAAAAGAAATGGACAAGATCTTTTAAATAAATGCCATCAAGTCTATATTGATGTGGAGCCCTCCATAGCACATTTGGTGTTGTTCAAGTTCAAAATATTAAATGTAAAGATAGCTTTCTCTTCTCAGAACATTTTTCAGTAGTAATTAACAATATTTTGTCGAAAAACAGTTTGTCCTATGCTAATAGCAAAAAAAAAATTAATTTAAAATGACATTAAAAATCGACTATTTTTCGATTTTATGAACTTATGAATTAATTGCACAATGTTGAATTACCAAATCAAAACCACTGCATGCATGCATATGCTGCATGGCGTAAACTGATCTCTTAATATCTTTTTCTTGATATTATCCAAAATTACATTTTCTTAATTTACATTCTTTCCAGATTACAATTGTCATTTTTTTCTTAGCCTTAACACTGCTTTCATTTTATGAAGGTACGAGGCATCTACAGATAGAAAACCATACTTTTCTTTGTATGTTTAGTTGTTAATATTCCTTTTTCTTTGAACTTGAGTTGACATGGAACTATCTAAGCTTTTACTTATTTCCGCTCCTTTGTCTTTACTGTAAACGAAAGTTACAATTACGATTTTAAAATAATAATTTAAATATATTTTATTGTAGCTATCAATGAATAATGGTAGTAGTAGTAGTATAAGTTTACACTTACTATATTATAAATAAAACTTCAATTTAGTATTTTTTTCATTTTATTGAGGAAAAAATTATATCGCTTGAATATTACAAAAATATGATATACAATCAAGTATATAGTGAAAATGTCACTAAATACGCCTCTAGTAACTTAAATCGAAACAAATGATTAAATATAAATTGTAGAAATAACGCAAAACACGTAATTAACTACAATACAAGCATAACCAACACCAACAATCCAGTCTTTTCCAATATTATATTTAATACTTAAAACTTAATAAACAAATAAATCAACGTAAATGTTAGTTCAATAAAAGTATTCAATCCAATAAAACATAAATTGATTTTAATATAAACGTAAAAAGTATATTAAACGAACCTAAAACTACAGAACGGCCGATGTGTCGTGGCCTTCTTGAACTTAAGTTTTACCCAACTTTAGCGCATTGTACACTGGGGAAGAAAATAATCAAGAGTAAGAAAAAATGCTAGAAATTAAATCTGTGCAGCTAATTTTGAGATTGGCCACGACTTGTCGAACGTACTGTGTAATATATTAAAATTCATTGCAATGGATTGTATACTTCTATTAAGCAGTCTCTAATGGTTAAGTTGACAAAACAATATTTGTTTTTTTTTATTTTGTTAAAATATATTTTTTTTAGACAAATTTGTTTGAAAATATCAACATTGAAATCTTATCAACAATCCGATTGTCAAACTTAAATAATTAACATTATTATTAGTGCCATAATATTATTATCTTTTAATAATATCTATAGCTTAGGTTTTACTAGTAATACAAATAAAAAATATATATCTAGTTTCACTGCCTTAGTTATGTAATTATTAAGAACTTAATCATAAAACGACTTATACTTAACGATAAATTCTTTGAATAATATTAACATGATGTCAAATATGTTCCTGTTTAAGATCGAATCCATTTTTTTTTATTTTAATAGAATATAAACAATGTTATAATTAGAAATTTTACAAACTTTGTAAAATTGAGTAAAAGATACTTTTTATTTTAACAATATTATATAAAACATTCTTTTACATATATTTAGTGTGAACCTGCAAAATTAGTTTTTTGTCATTACACACATACAATACAATTTGAAAATGTAAAAAAAAAAACAAAATCGATCTTTAATTTATTTTATATAATAGAGAATAAATCAATCTTCGAAATTTAAAATATCTAATATAATATGTATACCGTATTTAAATAAAAAAAAATCATTCCTGATACTTTGCTTAATATATATAATTAATATGTACTTAAAAGCGGGTTCTAAGTTCTAACCTATATTGTAAGAATATCTGTTCAATATTAAGGAATTTTCTTAGTATTCAGTTTTTTTTGGACGAATTATGCATATACAATAGTAATTTATATTAATATTAATTATTTAAACATTTGGTTATTCTTAATATTGAACGGTGTATACATATAAAAACCTCATATTTCTATATACAATAAAAATGTTATATAAATATAATTTATTTATAAATGCATGAAAAAAATAAAAGGAATGGATAAAAGTAAGAATTATTGAGGGATGTTTCTTGGATAATACAAAAACAAAAAGAAACAACACTAGAAATAAAATCAAACAAATATTAAAACAAAGTAAAAAAGTGAAAAAATTGTTTAAGCTCATATTTTTTTATCATGTTTTGTACATCATTTCTATCTGTTCTTAATAACGCAGCTCTGTACTTGGAATATTTTAAATCAATTCTTTATTGAATATGAATTATTTTTTATAATTCATATTCAATAAAAAATTGATTTTAAAACGGAATAGCCTTTTTTTTTCTTCATTTTTATAGTAAAATAAGCATGGAGGCCATAATCTAATAAAAAAAAATAAAGCAATATTCTAGCTTATTTAAATAAAAGGTTACATGATACTAGTATTTATTGAGCGAAACGTCAATTATCCATACTAATTTAGAGACAGGCTCAGGTAATCGGACAGTATTGAGTCAGCCAATCAAAGCAAAACCAAAGCCAAAAAGCCAAATAAAAAAAAATTAAGCACTCTTCTGCTAATCGACGCTGTACTGCAGTTGAAAAGGCTCTATATAAGCCCCTATATTAAGTTTATTTATAAAATGTAGATATACTACGTAATAATACAACAGGTCGTAAGCTTTGATTGATATTCATATTATGCTTTAATATGTAATAAATGTAATATATAAAAAATTACATATTTTTTTTCCAGAATTAATCGCTATTAACATGATTTCTTTATTCTTTCTTGGTACTTTATAAAACAATTATACAAATGCAAATTTAATAAAAACAATTTATTAAAAAATGCAATAACCAATTAAACAATGTTAAATAAGGTATAAAAATGATTATATTATTTCAAAACAAGATTCTCAATTTTTACTGCTTACTAAAAGGAAATTTGTTACAATATATCTTTCCGCCAAGGCATTGCGTGTAAATAATATACTTATTATAATTTTAAAGTAACAATAAATAATTAGACTGGGCTATATTATTTGCTTAAATATACAGGATGGAAGTGTCAGCACCGCTTTGAATGAAACCAGTTTTTAACTACTCTATAAAAGCCTAATACAATAAAAAAAAAATCTTTCCAAAAATGACAAAGTGATTTTTTATTTATTTTTCAACTACAAAATAAATAATAAAATTATTGTTATAATATAAAACGTAATTTGTCAAGAACGACGCATACACACATAAACCTATCAAAGGGAAACCGCCGCATACGCCTCATTCCGAAATCGA
>DWAN01000526.1:0-23298 GCA_018230445.1 Heliconius hewitsoni | reverse complement strand
GCCTACCCTGCTGTGTGCGGGATACAGCGTGAAGCTGATTTTGATATTTTTTTATTAGAATAAATCATCTTCAGAGTATTGTCTCCATCCAAACAACCCATTATAAGTTTCAATAGGTAAGTATCAACACATTAATAGGAAATGATCGATAATGATCATTCGTATTTATTTTTTCCCCTTTGTCTATCCAAAAACAAGAAATAAAGAAATTAAGTACCTGTTATTTAGCAAATTCTCATAATATATGTAACATTTTATATTTCTTAAGTATAAATTAAATGCCATTAACCAACTTTAATATGCATCGAGAGTATATATATTTTACTTAATAATAGATTAAAGTAGTGTACATACATTTGTCATGTGTTACAATTCCCATGGTTGCCATACGGTCACCTTCAATATTTTATTACGTTGCCCCACTTTCTAAATAGGTCCTGGCGTTAGTTTCTCTACATGTAACAAAGAACTGAACAAAACTTTTTATTTTTCAGGTTTAAAACGACTTTCCTTACTTATTTATAACTTAAATATACTGGTATAGTATTGTTAACTTTATATACCGATGATAATATGTTGTTTTACTTATATGCAATAAGCTATGACTATAAATTAGTCTATAAAAAGCGGTACTTTTACATTTGAGGTGATTTGTTACAATGGGTTGGAGTGAAGGCTAGTGTTAGTTAATTATAAAGGGGCCTCTGAAGCCTACCCATATGTTCGCAAGTCCCAGGCACTGTATTAGTAGATATATTTTATAACTATTAAGTTACTTCATTCAATTAAAATACATTATATGAATTGCAATTTTCTGCACATTAATTACAGAAGACAACATTATTCAGTACGATCGAAGCCTTGTATATTAATTGTTACCTACTCATGCATCCGCTGCACCTGCACCTGCTGCACAATTTATCCACGCAATTTTTTTCTTGTCTTGAAATTTGTATCTTCCTAGAATTATCATTTTTATTTTCCTTAAAAATGTTAAACTTTCAAATAACAGTGAATTATGAAAGAAACATATATATTTTATTCAGAGGCTAATTGAGCAATTTGATATGGTACCTGAACCAAATACACCTGCTATGAAAGTAGCGAGTATAATTTCTTGTCTGTTTATCGTAATAAAGTAAAATGATTTTACTTTATAGTTAACCTATTTTAAACTTCTTTTAAATTAGTTTTCATGAGCAAGATAATGAGGTCAATTACATTTGTTATTCAACTTTTTCACTTTTTTGTATCGACAAAATGGTTTATTTTAAATTTTTTACGACAGAATTGTAAGGGATCTTGCTTTTTTGCGACTTTTGTGTGGCACACAGATGGTAGCTTCAAAACAAATAAAACTTTTACTCGGCCTCCTGTTATAATACTGGTTGGTGTGGTGTATTTCAACTCAGAGCGAAGAAATGAAAATAATGATATTATTTTAACCAGTATTGTAATATAATAATAATCGTTACATACGTTACAGTCAAACGCTTGTGCCCCCGTGCCAATAGAAGTGGTCGGTATTGTACAGTACGGTCAACGAGACGTGGCTGCCCTGAAGCATGTATTTTTGCGGTTTATTCGTAAAATTAAATCTGCACAACCATTTACAGCTAACTTCGGGGCAGCAGCGACTCGTTGACAGAACTGTAACTAATTGTAATTATAAGGACGCTAAAACTAAAAAAAAAATAACGTTCTTTCACTGCAAATTATTTATTTGCAAAAAATTCATTTAACGAAGTATAAATAACAATAATAATTATTATAACATAATCGTTTACACGCTGCCTCTTCGTGTCATTTTGAACACATTTATTTTTTACGTCTGAACAAAACACTTTGGATTTGCTTAAGTCTCATAAACATAATACAATATATTACTTATAAATTAGATATAATATTATTATGTACTCATATCAATTGCAGGTATTTCAATAAAAGTTAATAAAGCTAAGCTAGCATAAGTAAGTTAAACCTTATTAAAATACCAAGGTACAGTCGATAGCGATATTTAATATATGTATAATTATTTAATATATGGATATATTATATACTTATATGACTTTAGCATCACATTAAATTTTTATAAAAAACATTAAATATTGAGCAGTATGAGTGACTACCTGTGTACTTAAAATTAGGATCAAAACTCGACATTGGACGATTTCCTTGTTAGTGCTAAGATTATTTCTTACATATTCTGCGTTGTACCTACGACTGACTGACTAGAAAGCAAAATTTCTTTATAATATTCATAGTTGTATTTATAACATACATTCATATGCTAACTGTGGATATAAATGAGAGGAATGCTATTTAATTTAGTATAACGTAAATGTTAAGAATAACATCTAGATAGGTACCTACTATCGAAGAAAACATATCATTTAATATATTTTTTGTCACATCCAGAATCCCGTAAGTCTAAAACATTTTATCTATTTTACGGAATTTTTTTTTAATTGACTATTACGATCAAAAATATATTTTAAAATAGTTAATAATTGAAGTTATTTAATGACATAAAAAGAAATGTTTAGGTAATCTTTTAGAAAACAAAAGGCTTATGCATTATTATGGATAAGCTTTTTGTTTTCTAAAAGATTACTTTGCTACATTTTAAACTTTGCTACATTATACTATAGTATACTTTGCTACATTTTAAAATTTCTTTTCGCGAATACCATAAACAAAATCGGTAATGGTTGATATTTTTTTAATGATAATAATTCGTTTTTTAATATATTTATAGTTTTAATTTTTGAATAAATTTTTTTGAGCTTTTTTAAATATTTCAAAATAGAAGAAATCCAGGTGATCTACATAAACAAAAAAATATATAAAAATTAAAGTAATTTTTTTATGTTTTTATAAATATATATAAAAACATAAAAAACGCTCTTCATACAAAGAATATCTTTTCATGACAAACATATAGAGCAAGAAAATTCTTGCTAAATCCCCAATTTTGGAACATGGTTAAAGAAAAAAACGTACCAGCATATTTTTGTTATATTGTAAAATGCATCTTAATTAATTATTTATGTACTCTCTTCACACAAATCAACAAGCATATATGCATTACAAAAATTATAATTTTTAACAAAAAAAATACTTCTTCAATTTCAGCCGGATTCCATAATCAGAACCTAACCAAATCCGTGTATTATTTCCAATAAAAAAAAGAATCATCAAAATTGGTTCACACAGTCAAATGTTGTGAGGTAACAAGCAAAAGAAATAAAGTCGAATTGATAGCCTCTTTTTCTTACAGAAGTCGGTTAAGAAGTCTTATAAATTAAATGTATATAATTAAATTATATGTATATTAATTATTTAATAAATATATAGCATACATGATATTATATGAATAATTAACATACATGATATGAATAATTAACCATTGTTAAATAAATGTAAGAACCAAAAATATAAAAGAAACTGGACAAGCGAAAATTACGAAATATTTAAAAAATTACGAAACTTCTCGAGCTTTATCTGAAATCCAAGCTTAGCTTAATCAGAACTTTCATCTGATACCTCACTTGAACTAGCGGCTTTAATACCAAATTGTGCCTAATTGTGCTCTTGTAAGACTATTATTTTGTGGGATTTAACCACAAATGTATAGTTTTTATTACAAATGTATGATAATAGTACAAATGTATGATTTTTCTTGAACTAGTACTACCTCTATATGTACATAGTAACATCTATATATTAGCTGCCAAAATTCATAATGCCAAGTCAACTTGCTACATACATCAAGGGGCCATAGATCTGAATAAATGGTTTGAATTTCAAATCGATATACATAACTAAGCGTTCCTGAGATAAAGGCTCTTGACAGACAAACAACAAAGTAATCCTATAAGGGTTCCTTTTTTTGTTTAAAAGTTCCGGAACCCTAAAAACAGTTGTAATCTAGAAATTAGCGTAGCTTTGGTAAACAAGATTTATAAGTTGCTTATAAATATAGTAGGTACCTATTATTTATTCAAATTTGTATATAGTGTGGAACAACACTTTAAAAATGGTAAAAATGTTACAATTTATTTAAGATCTTCGATGTATGTCAGAAGTACAGATTTGTTTAATATGTTTTATAAAATATATTTTCTAATTTGGCACAGCCAAATTAGATCGAGGGATCGAGACATATTACTACAAGAGGCAGAGAACTCAAAAAATGTGTTGACAAGAACAATCTAACAACGATTGCCACGCCAGAACCCACCCACTGGGCTACCGACAGAAGCAAGTTGCCTGATGTCTTGGATTTCTTCATAATGAAAGGACTATCTCGATACTTCTACCACATTGAATCCTGCTTAGATGGATCTTCCAATCACATTCCTGTCATACTAACAATCAGTGCTAATGTACTAGAGAAGCAAAGAAAATTGAGGTTGTACAGTAATAAAACCAACTGGGAATTATTTCGAGCCTTGTTGATGATTCCTTACAATTACTCCTCTCAAGAATGAAGATGAAATTGATGACGTAGTTATGGCCTTTACAACCTCAATCCAAATGGCTTGCTGGCAGAGTACAGAAGCAACAGCTGCTGGAATACGTATGAGACAAAATCCTGTTCCGCTTGAGATTAGAGATATGATTCTGGAAAAAAGAAGACTACGGAGAGTATGGCACAATAGCCGGCACCAAGATGACAAAAGAGCGTTTAATAACTATAGTAAAATCCTTAAACTTACTATAAAAGAAATGAAAAATACATTAGTTGAGGCATTGCTATCGTCTTTAACCGCTACTAGTAGCACTGATTATTCACTGTGGCGCGCAAGTATGTAAATCAACCACTAAAACCTAAGCCCCCACTCCGTTTGGAAGTAAACAAATGGGCTAGAACCAAACAGGAAAAAGCTGAAGCCTTCGCATTGCACCTGGCTAAAGTGTTTGTTCCTAACGAAGCTGCTCCTGGTTCAAATGAAGCAGATATAGATAATGTCCTACAACAACCGTTTCAACTTGACATTCCTCTAAACGCTACGACACCAGCCGAAGTAATAAGAACCATCAGACAACTAGAAAGCAAGAAAGCTCTAGGATTTGATCTTATCGATAAGAAAGTCCTGTCAGAACTGCCACGCAAAGAAATAGTATATCTGACTGCACTATTCAATTGTATCATTAGAGTCGCCTACTATCCTGCCCCGTGGAAAGTCTCCTAAATAACCATGATCCACAAGTCTGGTAAACCACCACATCAAGTTGCATCCTACACACCAATGAGCTGATTACCTATCGTATCTAAAGTTTTTGAGAAGATACTACTGAGAAGACTTATATGCGCTATGAACGAAAACAGTGTAGCCCCAGACCATCAATTTGGGTTCAGAGCTGAACATGGTTACAATTGAAAAAAAAACAAAAACACGTGTGCAGACATATCAGCGATAGTCTTGAGCGAAAGGAATATTGCTCCTCAGCATTCCTTGACGTCCAACAAGCCTCTGACCGCGTGTGGCACAAGGGCTTGCTTTATAAGATCAAGTCACTATAACCCCATAGCTTTTATAGTATACTGAAATCTTATCTCACGGATAGGATATTTCAAGTAAAAGAGAATGACTGCACATCTGGCTTCCATGACATAACAGCTGGAGTGCCACAAGGATCTGTACTTGGGCCAGTGCTATACTCAATATTCACATCAGATCTACCGCAGATACACGGAGTCACATATACAACATATGCAGACGACACTGCCATATTAGCCTCTCGTAAAGATTCAACAGATGCTACTGTGAAACTTCAAGAGAGCATCTCCCAAATAAATGAGTGGTTTAACATATGGAGAATCGAAGTTAGTGCTAACAAATCGGTGCAGGTAACGTTCACACTGCGAAAGGAAACCTGTCCTCCAGTAAACCCGGGTGGTAAGGTACTGCCTTAAAGCGATACAGTGAAATACCTTGGATTACACTTGGACCGCAGATTAACATAGAGAAAACATATTGAAACGAAACGCAAAGAAAATAACCTAAAATACAAAGGTTTATACTGGCGACTTGTCAGAAACGCAAAACTAAGGTTGGATAACAAGCTACTCATTTACAAAACCATCATAAAACCCGTCTGGACACATAGTATTCAAGTTTGGGGAGCCACATGCGATTTCAACATTAAAAAAATTCAAACTGGCCAGAACTACATACTGAAGCAAATTAGTAACGCACCTTGGTTCATTCGAAATAATGAAATTCATGAATACCTAGAGATGCCCACAGTGCGAGAGGAAATTAAGACATTTGCAGGCAAATACAAATTAAGACTGGACCGCCATCCCAATCAGCTTGCTGTCCAGCTAATCTTACCTGATCTGCTAAATCGTCTTAAACGACGCAGAACATTGAATCTTAGCAACACTGACTCAGTACTAAGTCAATATAAATATAGAAGATGTTCCTGCTGGGGATCATCTCTACACTGATAACCAACTCCAAACACATCTGCTCATAGTCAGAAAGACTGATTGCATGATATAATATATTTAAAAAAAAAAGGAGAATACACAATATATAATTGTTGTATGGTATAATAAGAGACAAAGTTACATAATACGAGAAAAAAAAATTTCATTGTGGCCAGTTGTGGCAGGGGTACAAGTATGTAGACTATCGATCCCCACTCAAGAATTCATTATTATTTCTTAATATTTTTATTTCTTCTCTCTGGCACCAAGGCAAAAAGCCCCTCCATGAGTTCTGCCACTCAACTCACAATGCGTCGGAAAAATTAGCAGAAAGTGAGGAGAAGAGTGTCTTAACACACTAGGTATGTCCAATGGATGAAAGTTATAGAAAATATTCCTAATGGTCATTTAATATTCAAATGAAAATTGAATTTGAAATGAAGGTGAATTTTTGAAATTTTACACTTTAATGCATAAGCTAGTAACACAACTCAGACTCTCAATAACTTTTAGCTTTTAGCTGCATCTCATTCTGATAGTTTAGCTGGACTGTGATAGTTGATTATCAGATATGTCCAATTTTGAACTTTTACATGTCAATGGAAAATTACCATCACCCTCATCAAGTTTTTAAGGTAATATATATTAAAGATATATATATATAAATTATATAATAAATTCCTAATTTATGCTGTTAATTATTTCTTACAGTTTTTCTGGATAACTACAGTTGGTCATGTTTCTGCATCAGGGTTGAAAGTGTGAATACAACAATAGTAATTATTGTTGTAAATTAATGATAAAATCCTTCTGAAATGTTAATAAGAAAATATATTTTTATAATTTGAATTTTCCTTAAATTTAAGTTATCCAAAATTTCTTCCTTCATCAAAAAATGTACATGTAAGTAATTATAATATAAATTTTATTGTGTTTAATTAAATCTTATCAATATGGGTAATTGTCTCAATTTTAAACACAAGAGTATAGATTCCCTTTCATTTGTAACTTTAGTTTTACCATGATATCCATGGTGGTTGATTAATTTTACTAATTGGCACATGTGTCATATTTATTGGCATATTTATAACGGCATAATCCTGTTGTAACCTTCTTAATGTCCTTATTATTGTTGCACCGCTACGACCCAGCAAAAACCCAGCTGGAATATTAACATCTAGCTCCATCCTGAAATTGTGAAAAATAGAATTGACATACAAAATTATTAAAGATTGGCATTAAATTAATTGGAATAAAAAAATATTTAGCGTCAGCCTGTATCCCACATATAGAAACATAGACAGAGAAATCCAGAGAGCAGAGAAACTGCTCCCCATACACCCCTATGTTCAGTGTTGGGTGGCAAAACTAAATTATGTGCTTTTGCTTTTTACCAGAATCAAACCCAACATTGTATTTACAGTCAGTTGCTGTTGTTACTCCTCAATGCTCTCATTTATCAAAATTGAAACATTCTCACCTGTCATCAACCATCTCAATAAGATGATCCAATGCATCATCCCATTTATCCATAGATTCAGTTATAATAACAGCTTGAGCACCTACTTGTTGTGCTTTAAGAGTTTTGAATACAAAAGAACATTCCCTAAAAGTTATGAAATTGTATACACATTAATAAAATTAAAAGTAACTTTTAATTATATATCATATTATATAGTAACTATATTAATTTCATATAGTTTTACTTAATTTTGCTAATACAGGCCTATGCAAGTGCACGTCATCTATTGGTGAGATCCAGAGTAGAACTATCATTGTATCATGCTGGTATGAACAGGTTAATAGTTATATGAAACTCCACACAAATAAATCTGATAATTGCCAAGCAAATGTCATTTTGTTGTTTGTTACTTCAGTTAAAATATGATCTTACCCTCTCTCAGACAAAGCAATATTGCCAAATACATCATCTGCGTTTATTATATCTGAACAACTATGCAATGGAAGTGTTGGGACTAAACGAATCTTCTCAAAGTGAATACTACCATTCTGAAAAAAAATATTAATTCTTGAAAAATCGGTATATCTTTTACTTTGATTAATGATGGATACATAATTGATTGCAGCCAATGTTTACGTGAAAACAAAACCAACATGCCTTAAATATTTGTTTGAACATAATTAATGACAGCTGCAGACAACCCCTGAATAATGATCGAAATTAGTTACTGAATTTTGTAAAAAATTATATGAAAAACGTACTTACGAAAGGAGTACCGAAGTCCTTTGCCGGTCTGATCCGATAAGAATAACGTAGTTCTGGTGGATCTAAAATTTCAAAAAACACATCGCCAGCGATTATATCCGCCGTAGAAGATCCATCATAAAAATGTAAATCATTTGCTGTAATAATATTTTGTTTTATAAAAACTGTACCACACTTAATTTACAATACTATATTAATTATACATAATAATATAATTTATTACCTCCAGGTGAGACTGTTTTGGTAAGGAGAAAAAATAAAAGACACGTATTTAAAAGTAAACAGTTCACAAAATAACCAAGCGTTTGAAACATAGTTGTAAATAAAAAATTAAAGTTCTTAACTTCTAAGTGAATTGTCATTTAAATAAACTTTAAATTAAAGTTGTAAAACTTGAAAATGGATATATAGTTATTTTACTTAAGTCCACAGAACCACAGAACACATATACCCGAAGCCTGGCCACACACGTACAATAATATTGTCAATAAGTATTGTCAATAATTGCTGCGTGTGTGGGGCCGATTTTCAATATTATTGTAGATTTTTAGATATTCTGTTTTTGCCACGACAATATCGGAGGGAGGTAGAGTTATTGTCAATAATATTGTCGTGTGAAGGCACGCTGTTGAGTGGTGGAACTCAACGCCGCGCTTTGCCCCGACACCAGAGCGAAGAAATGAGATAAATTTAAATAAATATTTCATTCCTGACTAGGAAACCCACAACCTGTCGCGTTTACAGACACACTTTGTGCCCCTGCACCACAACTAGCTTCAAAAATAATATTTTTTATTTTCTAAATTTGTTGCCAAACTATACAGTACGTCAATTTAAAAATAAATTTATTAAGTATCCTAATATAATAATGATTCAAACTTTGGTGTTACTTTCTACTTAACAAAAGTGAAGGACAATGAAAATCTTTAATAATATTATTATGTATAGAGAGAATATATTGATAAGAAAAACTGTTCTCAAATTGCAGAAATAATGTTTTTAACATGAAGATAAGATATAAGTAACGTGACCAGACGTCCCGTTTTGTACCGTTTTTTGCTTACTTGTCCCAGTGTCCAGAAACATACCACCGGAATATAAAAGGGTCCCTTTTTTTGGAATGGCATGTAAATTTGGTCGGCCTAAACAATTTCTGCGTGATTATCGCAATATGCAGTTTTCAAAAAACGGAAGTATTAAATTATTCATGAAAGAGTCCTAAAAGATCGAAACCATCATAAGACGTTGATAAAAATTAAAATTATCCTAAAAAAACGAAACTACATCTCTAAAAAATCGAAAGCCAATAAAATAAAACGAAAGCATACCTCTTAATAACGAAAGTCCAGGAAAGTGTCCTGTACCATAAGCAATTTATTAAAAAAAAAAAACTAAGGTAATTATTAAATATTTCAACCAAAAACACAATATAATACAGTACTTTAATATAACCTTAGAACTGTTATGAATTATTGTGTGAGTAATTTTATATTTTAAAAGCACTTCTTCTAAACTTCTATTAAAAGTTACCCTCTTACAAATGTAGCTCAATTTTCGACCGATACTTTTTCTTAAATACAGATGTTACTAGTCCCTAATATCTAGTCCCCAAGGTAAGGTCCCCAATTAAAGCTTTGTGATAATCTATCATCACAATAATGTCAAATGTGTTTGACATTATTATCAAGATTATCACAAAGCCATTTTTATAACGTCTGAGCATTTTAGATTTCTTTGATGTCAAATTAAAAGATATTGCTATATTTTTTATTTACTGGAATTAATATTAACTACTTTTAAAAAGTTCAAGTATATATATTTAAGCATTGAATATACGAAAAAATTTGTTCAATTTGAATTTCTTTACTCTGTGGACATCAACGCCACTACGTGTTCTTTCTAGATTTGTCCGCGTGTCCTACAGTTTGAAATAACTTCAGGGGCTTTATGGTTAAAATAGTACTTAGTATTGCAATTTACAAAAACTTTCCATAATTTTTGGCTGCTTAAGATGATAATTATTTGAGCAAAAAATATTTTAAGCTTACTAGAATATTTATTATCCTGCTTGTAGCCATCTCCTTGGTTTCTAACATGGCGAATGCCATTATTCTAAGAACTCTTAAATAAAAATGCTCATTCCATAAAATGGAATGAGCATTTTTATTTAAGGGTTTTTAGGATAATGGCCTTCCATTAAATTACATGAAATGATCAAAAATGCACCTAATTTAATATATTATTAATCACTTAACGTAATTTAAGCTGTATGTTTCAAATGAAATGAAAGTATTATGAAGTACTTCTACCTGTATTAGAAATATAAAGATGACAGGGCCGAAAATAAAGTGTTTAATGTTTGCTCGTTAGCTTCCTACCTTCCAGAAGATATCAGAAAAGAATCAGCAATCCAAATTATAAATGTATTAAATGCCTATTTATACGTAGTACCCAGTATTTTTGTTGATTGGTCACGCTATGTTGTATTAATATTAAATTGAACTAAATCAGCTTCACGCTGTATTCCGCACGTGGCAGGGTATGCAGAGAAAACCTAGTTAAGACACCCCGTTCCCAAATTTCCACCGAATTTTTTAGGCATTGCGTATTCAGTGGCGGAACTCAATGGCGGTCTTTTGCCTTGGTGCCAGAGGAAAGAAATGATAAGCATATCTTTTTTCAAAAATATTAGACTAAAATTTTTGGTATACATTTGAAAAAGAGTCGGTGGATCTATTTATGTACCTGTCTTCTGTGTAAATAGCCTTCATAATTTTTAGATTTAATTAATTTATATGTTGTAATAGTTGTTGGGATAAAAAGTTTTATGAAATTTATGAGAGTCCATTTTTAGATCAACATGTGTTAAAGCCATTGTGGCTCAGACAATAAGCTTGACGGTTGTAGGACCTCATATCATATTATTTCTTTAATATCAGTGATCAAGTTATTTATGTTTTACGCTCATGTAAATATTTTTATTTTGAGCGGGGTTCCCCCATTCTATACAATTACAAGATGAAATGACATTGACATAACGTTGAAGCAAAGAAGTGATTGCAATTTGCCTTCAGTACCGGGCGAACTATTTTTTGTGTATAAAATACAGGCAGGTTAAACTTTTAATGTTAATATATTGAATATCAGTAATAACTTGATAATTTAAAATTATTTTCTTTAATATTCACAAGTCTTCAGTTCTAGTATTCGGTGTTAATTGTTTGAGTAAAATGTTTGAAATACATTGTTACTAATAATACTTTACTTAAAGTAATATTGAACCGGTTCACTATTTATTATTTTATTTATATTTTTTAACATATAAATCTGTATTTATGAATATATGTATATAAGGTAAAAAAAAACTAAAATTCATCATACCACTCTTTATACAAGTTTAAAGTTGTTCAAGAAAGGAATTTTATAAAACACTTCTTATATTATGCTTATTAATTTTCTGCTGCATTATGACTTAGAATATACCACCTTTCAAAATCTTTTTTGAGTTAATATTCTTTTCTATTGTGCAATACATAAACTCATTTTCGTTATACAATTTTTAGGATAACAAAGATAAACAACAAGAGATAAATCCAGATGAGTAACAAGAAAAAAAAGTAATTAAAATGACTACTTTTCCGGAGCTTGTACCAAGAGTTTATCAAACACAGCTTGAAGACATTGCAATTGCAAGAAATACAATAATACACTTACCCACAGGTTTGATATGATTGATTTTTAATTCTTTAGCCTATACTTATTTTTATCTTATAATGTGTTGCTCTAACCTGCTATTGGCAAGGTAGGCAGAGGGAACCTAGTGTTAGGACTATTAAATAAACTTCAAGACATTGCATGTTATGTGGCATTGCATTGCGTTGCATATGTACTCAATGCCACACTTTTTCATTTACTTGAGTAAGAAAATGAAACTAACTCATACCTTGAGTAAGGAGAGAGCTACTGGAGCTACTTCACAGTAATCTAGAATTTGTGATATCTTTTTAAAATAACACAATGATTAAACAAAACAGGACAATTGAGTTGTTTGTGTTTATCAGCATTTTTAGAGATGGAGAACATTAACTTTAATTAAAATAAATAATAAAATGGTTATTTTATGAATCTACCATAGGCTAAATACAAATTTAGCGTAGAGGTATAAGTGTGTGACTGTATCATAGCAATTGTGGGTTGGATTCCCACATAGAAGAATGGATTATTATTTTTCAATATTTTCATTTCTTTGTTTTGGTATCAATATGCAGGATATAGTGTGAAGCTGATAAAAAACTATTTTTACTTGTTATGTTGGAAATGATCTTTGATAATGGTAGATGTTTTATTCATGGATCTGAAAATTCTATGTATTATTATTGTCTGTAGTTGGTAAATTCATGGTATTACAATCTAACCAAATGAACATATTTCACATCTATTTCATTTCGCATATCTTAAATATTTGAAACAATAAGTATGAGGACATTTTTAAATTATCAATTTCCAGATTGCATAATTATTTTAAAATGCTGTCATAGCTGATGTTAATTAATATTAAATAATGTTATTTTCAGTTCTGTACATAACACACACAAATTAAATAATTCATTTTTGTTTATTTTCTGTATGTGTATAATATGAGGTATATAAATAAAGTAATAATAAAAGAGATAAAAGTAAAAAATATTTATGTTTTACTTTTGAAGCAGAGTTTATTTGAATACAGAGGGATCTCAATAAATATTTGAATAAAATTTGTTTTTTGAGCAAATTTTCAATATTTTGAAATGATTTTTCTTATACTATTTAAGTTAAGTTTCATATAAGTTCTAAAACCCTTATCAATTTCAATAGATATAAACCAGAAAACGATGCTTTTTTAGTTTGTTGCACATTCATTATTTTATTATGTTAAAATCACTGGTGGGGAATTGTAATCATTTGATGTTAGCAAGGAATACTAATGTTCAAGCTGAATAATACAACACCTGTCAGATTATACAAGCAAGAACTCACACGTCACACAAGCAGGGGCGACATTTTTCATTGCGCTTTGAGACTCAGACCTAATAACATCAACTTTTATTTTATCATTATAATATTAATATTAATTAATCATTGTAAAACGTGAAGTAAACCAATTATTCAAGAGTTTTGGGTCTCATTTTCCCATCAATCATCATTGGCGCATTCATTTGTTGACCCCGACGTGATTTTTACCGAGCAATCCACCTACCGTGATACCTATCGAAATACGAAGCCAAGAATACTCGCCCTCCAGGACATCGCCAGCTGCAGCCATCAATCCGAGGGAAATGTGCTTTTAATCTTTCATAAATAATTACTTTTTATTTCGATTAGTGTGAAAACGGTGGACGAGAATCTTTTTAGGTCAACCCTCATTTTTAAAAAAAATAAAATATTTATTATCCAAATTACTGTAATTCGTAGAAAATTTCGTAATAATATTCATTTATATGGTGTCTGCTGTGCATTTGAATTTAATAATCAGTATATTGGTTGAATAACCAATCGTAGGGGTAATTTATTTCGTTAATAGTTTTCGTTTTACAATAACCTACCTACAGCATCAGTTCGAAGTAATTACGATATTTAAAGTATTCAATGTGTAAATAATTTAAATTTATGTAAAACAATATTTGAAACATAATTGCCGATATTTCCAGGAATTAAACATCTATTAGTACCACGGCATCTCGCTCCTACATACAAGTGCAAGCGTATGTTTATCAGCGACCGGCCGGGTGCGAAACCTATTTCTTACGGGATTCACGTAAAGTACACATTCAATAATTCTATTTTTATAATGATTTGTAAGCCAAGAGTAATAAATTGTGCGTTGTTTGCGCTGTTAAAATGAATAGTTTAAAGGACCTTGTTAAGCAAAGAGCAGCCATTAGAGGAAGATTAACTCTTTTTGATAAATATTTAACACCGTTAATAGAATGTAAGGAATTTAATGCGTTGCAAATAAACGAACTTCGTTTAAGATGTGACAAGGTGCGTGAACTTTCAAGCTGTTTTGAGGATATACAATCACAAATTGAATTAATAGAAGATGATACGTTAAAGCAGCTTGAGGAACGCGATACAACGGAGAACTTATTTTTTAATTTAATTCTCAGGCTTAAGGCTCAGTCTTTGTTGGAGTATTTTGAAAACAAGGATAAAGTAGATAGGGCATCTAATACTTCAAATAAAGGTCGTAATAGCCTTATGAAGTTACCTCCATTAAAAATACCACCTTTTAGTGGTGACTCAAGCCAATGGCTTTCCTTTAGGGATACATATATATCACTTATTCATGCCAATGAATCTATAGAAGATATAAACAAATTTCATTATTTAAAATCGTACTTGGAAGGATCGGCTAGTTCTGTCATATCTTCTATTAGTGTATCTTCAAATAATTATTCGATCGCATGGAATCTTTTATGCCAACGGTATGACAACAAGCGTCTTTTAGTAAATGAACATATTAAGGGATTGTTTTCAATTGCACAGCTACATAGAGAAAGTGAGCTAGGTATACGTGAGTTAATTGATACTTTAGCTAAGAACTTAAACACTTTGAATTCTTTAGGCGAGCCTACTGATAAGTGGGGCTCTTTAATAATTTACATAGCCTTGGGGAAGCTCGACAATGTAACCACACGTTAATGGGAAGAATTTAGGAATGATTTGGATTCACCCTCGCTGGAAGAATTTTATTCTTTTCTTCGCCAGCGAGCTACAGTCTTGGAAACGGTTAACGCTGGTAGGTCTAATAACTGAAAAACGACATAACTTGCCACATACAAAATCATTTGTTTCTTCCTCCTACGTAGAGTATAATCTTAAACAAAAGAAATGTCCATTTTGTAACCAAGATCATAGAATTTTTGAATACCTTAAATTCAAATCGTTACCTGTCGAAGAGCGCTTAACTAAAGCAACCATCATGAAATGGTGCAGTAATTGTCTTCGCAGAGGCCATCAATCATGTCAATGTAGATTGAATGGCTGTAGGATCTGCCATCAAGAACACAACACACTATTACATAAACAAAATTCTTTACAATCAACTCAAAACATGCATCTTAACAGTACAAATACAAATACTAATGAAATTAACGTGCCTGAGACTATAGTCGACTCCACTGCTTCCGGACCCTCCACTTCAGTTTCCTTGTCAGCCGTCTCCACCAATCAAGCTCTTCTTTCAACAGCGTTGGTCAAGGTCACGTGCAATGGCAAAACATTTATTTTCAGGCCTTTACTGGACTCTGGACTGGATTTTGGGAACTTAAAACGTACCTAATTAACAAGAATAGCACTAGTGACTATTGCGAAATACTGTTCAATCGAACAACTCGCAGAGAAGGAAATGGCAGATTTAGTGTTCAGATTCCATTGAAAAATTCGGTTGAATTATTGGGTAATTCATATGACATTGCAGAAAAGCGACTGCTTCAACTTGAGAAACAACTAAGAAATAAACCAGAATTAAAACAACAATATTTAGATTTTATTCATGAATATGAACGCATGGGACACATGACAGAGATTAATAAACCAGTATTTGGCTGCTACCTTCCACATCATGCAGTCATAAGAGAACAAAGTGACACAACAAACATACGAGTGGTATTTGATGCTTCTTCTAAAACATCTACTGGGGTATCGCTTAATGACATCCAACACATTGGCCCTGTAGTGCAAGATGACTTATTTTCCATTTTGCTTAGACACAGACAACATAGATATGGTGCTTCAGCAGATGTGGAAAAAATGTACCGCAAATTTTAATACACAAGGACCAACGTAATCTGCAACTCATTTTGTGGCGAGATGAGCCATCACTACCTATAAGAATATTCCAATTAAACACGGTTACTTACGGTACGGCTTCAGCGCCTTATCTGAGTACCCGGTGCCTTTTACAACTATCAAAAGAATGTGGTGATGGCAAATTGTCCCAAGTGATTAGAGAGGATTTTTATGTAGACGAATTTTTTTCAGGGGCTGACACTGAAACCGCTCTGGAAGAAATAGTCACGTCTGTAACTAACCAACTCAGATCAGCCTGTTTACCTTTAAGAAAGTGGCGAACCAATACACCCGCTATCTTTAAAAATAAATCTAATATCATATTGCCTAAAAATTTAGATACATCGTCACAATCGAGCGTTTTAGGATTAAATTGGATTAAATTTGAAATTTAGGATTAAATTGGAATTAATGAAGAAATACTACGATTTCCAGTTGACATTAATATTAACTCAACCATAACCAAAAGAATGATTCTGTCACATTCAGCAAAGTTATTTGATCCGCTGGGTTTGCTCAGTCCATGTACCATTATACCCAAAATAATCCTACAAAGACTTTGGTTATCAAAATTTGATTGGGATGATCCAGTTGATAGTGAACTCACTAAGGAAAGGGAGTGGAGTTAACTTCGTGTCCAGTTTGAATTCTATATCAGAACTTAAAATACCGAGAAGTGTCATTATTCAGAAAGCAAAAGCGATACCATTACACTCGTTTTCTGACGCATCTCAGGTCGCATACGCCGCAGCTATCTACATAGTATCATGTGACAATTCGAGTAACATTCTTGTGAAGCTTCTTTGTGCCAAGACTAAGGCGGCCCCTGTCAGAACTTTAACCATTCCTCGCCTAGAATTATGCGGTGCCCTGTTGTCAGCACGCTTAACCAATAACGTACTGAAGACGTTACGTTGTAAGATCGATTTGGTATTCCACTGGACGGATTCAACAATTGTGCTGGGTTGGCTAGCATCACAGTCATCTGACTTAAACACTTTTGTTTCCAACCGCATTAGTGAAATACAACAACTGACATCGGTAGGTGTATACATATATTCCTACAGGACATATTCCTGGTGACATGAATCCAGCAGATTTAGCATCTCGAGGTGTAAATTCTAAATCTTTACAATCATGTAGGCTATGGTGGGATGGTCCGTCATTTTTTACTAAAAGTCTTAGTCACTGGCCAAGTCTGATCAACACAAACACTATTCATGATTTACCTGAAAAGAAAAATAAAAAATTAATAACTACATTACACTCAATTACATATAAAAATACGAATACATTAGAAATTATACAAATGGAAATATTTTCAAAATTTGCAATTTTACAAAGATCTCTTGCCTATGTTCTGCGATTTATTCATAACACAAAAAATAAACACTGCAAAACTATAGGTTCTTTGAATACAAATAAATTAAATATATCATTAAGCATATTAATAAAACAACATCAAAGCACTTGTTTTTTAGAAGAAATTAAATTACTTAAAAATAAACAAAGTTTACCTCCAAAGTCTCGCATTTTATCCTTAACACCATTTATAAACCAAGACGGCATTATTTCTGTCGGAGGCCGAATCTATAATTCGAGTGAACCTTATGAGAAGAAACATCCCATTCTTTTAGATTCAAGTCATCATTTTTGCAAATTGTTATTTACACATTATCACAAAACACTTTTACATGCAGGCCCGCAGCTTTTACTTAACACAATTAGATACAAGTTTTGGCCTTTGAGAGGCAGAATATTAGCTAGGAGTACTGTCAATAATTGCAGACTGTGCAGACTCATGAAGGCACAAGGTTCAAATCCCATAATGGAAAACTTACCAACCATGAGAGTTACTCCAAGTTCCCCATTTCATATTAGTGGTGTCGACTTCGCCGGGCCATTTTACATTACCGATCGTAAGGGACGCGGTTGTAAGATTTCAAAGTGTTACTTATCTTTATTCGTATGTCTCTCTACCAAGGCATTGCACCTTGAATTAGCAAGCGATCTCTCCACTGATATGTTCATGTTATGTCTAAAACGTTTTGTATCTCGTAGAGGAAAGCCATTGGAATTGTATTGCGATAATGGCACTAATTTTGTCGGCGCAAACAACGAGATTAGAACGTTCTTAAAATCAAACAATGAAAGTATTACGGGTTTCGCAGCCGATGAAGGCATTCAATTTAAATTTTCATCGGCATACTCTCTACATTTTGGGGGAATCTGGAAAGTGGGTGTAAAATATGCCAAATACCATATAACTCGGATTTTAGGTGACAAACTTTTAACTTTCGAAGAGTTGTCTACCCTTTTCACACAAATCGAGGCCATCCTAAATTCCCGACATTTAACTCCCCTTTCCTCCGATCCAAATGACCTATATCCTTTGACTCCCGCACACTTCCTGATCGGCCAACCTCTGACTTCTTTACCGTCAGATAATTTACTGGACGTGAAGCCGAGCAGACTTAACCGTTACCAGAGCTTGGAGAAGATGCGACAGCACTTCTGGGACCGCTGGAGGAATGAATACCTAAGCAGGACATTCAGCAGAAACATAAATGGCGAATCAACAAACGAGGACTAAAAGAAGGAGATTTGGTCGTCATCAAAGAGACCAACGCGCCTCCTTTAAAATGGCGTATGGCCCGGGTCCACAAATTATACCCGGATTCTGATGGAGTGTCGAGAGTAGTGGACGTCGTCACTTCAAAGGGCATCGTACGTCGGGCTGTTCATAATCTCTGCCTACTGCCTGTTCCTGAATCTACACGAAGTCCTGAGGACTTCGACCGGGGGGAGGATGTTCAAGCCGAATAATACAACGCCTGTCAGATTATACAAGCAAGAACTCGCACAAGCAGGGCCGACACATTTTTCATTGCGCTTTGAGACTCAGACCTAATAACATCAACTTTTATTTTATCACTTAATATTAATTAATCATTGTAAAACGTAAAGTAAACCAATTATTCAAGAGTGTTGGGTCTCATTGTCCCATCAATCATCATTGGCGCATTCAGTTACTTTATAAATGTAAAACAAAAATAAAGTTATGTTACATTATAGGTTCTGGCAAGACATATATTGCGATTCAACTTATCAAAAGGCTGAGAGGAACATTTCAAAAACCATGGGGAGAAGGTGGGAAGCGTTGTTTTTTTCTTGTCAACAATGTTCCATTAGTGAATCAACAAGTAAGTTATAATTTGCTTTACAAAATATACAATAATTCTATTAAAATCACAGTATTTGTGCATTCATTTAAAAAAAAAAACATATGAAATTTACCCCCTATCAAAAGTCTGATTGCCTCCCTACTTAATTGGTTACCTTAAGAAAATTGTCATTCGTTTTAGCTTATTAACAGTTGACATAAAAGTTTTTGTCAAGGTCACAGTGCTGGCTTCTTCTTTCTTGGTATATTGACCGGTGCACTGTGGGACTCTCCCATACAAGAGCATCTCAAAAATGGTCGAAACAAAAGTCATAATTCCAAAGTTCTGTTGATTGTTCTATATACGAGAAAATAGATTACCTTATCAATAGAATAAGATATTGTATTTTTGATATCAGTTTAAAGTTTTCAATACACTTTTTTTTCCATACTGCATGCAGCAATATTTAAGCATTTGTTTCTTAATGAATTTCTGTAGTATATTTTTATAAATCTCAATATCTCTTCTTTAAGAAAATATAATTAGTTTATAATAAATAATTACTTTTAAAAAATGTATTAAATTTTTTAGAAGTATACTTATTTAGAAAACGTATAAATTTGAATGTAGCGGGACTCGAACCCGCGTTTCCGAACTTGGAAACCGACCAGGCGCTCTGACCACTAAGCCATACGTTCTCATCAAGCTTCGTCGAAATTTTTATATGCTTGTTACAACTTATCTATGTTGTTAGCATCTCTGTAGGGATTTTTACAAATTTCTGCTACTCAAAGATAATTGCTAACAATTATCGTTTGGCAACAGAAAAAGCTTTTTTTTTTATTAACATTTTTAATGTTATTCCACATTCAGGAACGAAAAATACTTATTTATAAACGTATAAAATTTTTTTGCCTGCCCGTAAATTTTTTTATACATTTAAATATGTAATAATTTCATTATTTCCTTGAAAATTGAATTCCACTTTTACTGCGTAGTTTTTAGTCTTATATTAATAGTAATTATTTTACAGAAAAAAGTAATACAACAGATGTGCCCAGTGAATGGAGTAGCTGGTTACAGTAGTGAAGATAAAGTTGATTATTGGGATAAATGTCAATGGGATAGTGAACTATCAAAAAATCAGGTACTTTGAATATTTGATGTGATACGTACGCACCACGAAAAATGGTATTAGACGCACGTGATTGATATGCGCTATCAACGATTTATAACGGTATAAGGCTTGAGATGAGAAGTCATTGAATCATTCACAAATAATCACTATAAATAAAAAAAATTAACTTTCCCGACACAAATAACTCAGTAATATAATTCTATTTAATGACAAAAATACCTGCTTTTTACCAAACATAGCTATAAAACAGTGCAAGGAAATTTTGAATGAAAAAAATTGCATCCAAACTGATATATTCTTTTCAGAGTTACAATGCCTCAGACAGACAGATACACACACAGACATCAACGTCAACTTTTAACATCCTCATTTTTCGTTGAGGGTAAAAATAAGTTATAATTAGTTTTTTCTACGAATATCGCATCTTAACTGACAAATACCAAATCTTATATGTATTTAGTGGCGGGTATAGTGCATATATTAATAATTGTCTTGAAATAAGAAGAATCTATAAATTGTTTCCAATTATTTTTTTATTTATAATTCTATTAAATCCACTTTAATTGGAGTACCGTCCAAGAGGTGCGGGTTTGAGTTCTGGTGCATTCAAATATTTTTTCTATAATAACAGGTAATCGTTATGACCAGTCAAATCTTGCACGATATGATAACACACAGATACATAAGAGTGGAAGATATAAGCCTAATAATATTTGATGAATGTCATCATGCAGTTGATGATCATCCGATGAGATTGGTGATGAAACATTTTGAACAGTGCCCAATTGAAAATCAACCACGGATTCTTGGTACGAAACATTTTAATTAAGTAGACTTAAATATCATCATCATATTTTTGTATTGTGATTTCGGTTTTCAGACAAGAATCTCGTGTATTATATATTTTCTTATATAGCTTCACGCTGAGTCCTGCATAAAGCAGTAAGCAGATGGAATCCGTTATTCCCAATTGTAAGGCATTGCGTCTTGAGAGGCGCAACTTAACGCTGCATTTTATCTTGCGATTAAAGCGAGTAAATGAAAGTAATTCATTTCCCCGAGAGACAATCGTATCCACAACCGGCGCGTTTCCAGTCAGATGCGGGTGCGCCATGACGCCCTCTTTTAATCTTACGGTTAATTCCATGTTTTATTGGTTGTTCTTTATTTGTGTTGCAAAATTTCGAAATCATTGAAAAATGCCATACGAGTACCAATTGGCATTGCTATCAACATTTTTATTTTATCGGAATACAATGTACACATCACATACGCAATTAAAACTTAACACAATATATGTATATTATGCTTGCAAGTAGAAGCTAAACCCGCCTTTTTTAACATATTATAAACTAGATTTAACCTTTGTCCGCGTGGTCAAATAAAAACGATTGTTAAATATAACTAAGGTAACTCCTACCGCTTGAATATGAGTTAACGTCATGCAATATAGACGTTAGGGCACATTGCAAATGCTTGATTATTCTTGCATATTGCAAATGATATTATTTAATTACCATTTTAGACCGTCGTTGTGCAACGGCGCAGTCCCTAACTGTAAATGCGATAATTGTTGGTTCGATTTCTATTCAAGTGAGTAAATTATTTCTATTTTCTTGCTCTGAAAAAAGACAAAACGTGGCGTTTGTTTCCTTTACTCATCACGCTATCTTACACTTAATGTTCACTTAACTCAAAATTTTCCTGTACGTTGTAAACAGAACTTAATACTAGGTTCCCTCTGCCTCTTGGTTGTTCAGCTATACGGAAAACATACATAAAACTCCTTTAATTAATTGAAAATTTTTTTTAGGCTTAACAGCAACACTTTTAAATAGTAATGTAAAATTAAGCAAAGTGCAAGAGATTTTGCATATTTTGGAAACAACATTCCACGCTACCATTGCTACAGCAAACGATATGGGCGAAGTGGCTCTGTGAGTTTTTTACTTTCTTTTTTAGGAATTATGTATTTGTAACCTTTTTATAGGCTTCACGGTCGACTGTATATTCTTTCCAAATATGACAAACATACAAACATCTACTCCGTCGAACCATTATAATGGTTTAAGTGTGGACTAGGCTCTCTTGTACATATATCTCTTGATCTATTCATTTATCGTTAATTGCACGTATGCATTATATCCCTATGTTGATATTTATGTGCGAATCCGGTAACATTACTATAGTAAAGTAAATAAATGATTGTATATTTATTCGTTTGTTTTTAGTTTCACGTTTTATCCCGCAAATAACATTTTAAAGAAAAATCAATCTACCTTTATTCTAACTGTTAGTGTGTTAAAATCTGTGTGTATGTATATATTAAGTAACTAAAGAAAACTATGTAAATATATAATAAGAAAACTATGTATTAATTAAAAATATATGTATTACTTTTACAATACAAAAACTGTTATAGAATGTTGCATTTCAATAAACGTTCTCTCTCTCTCTCTCTCTCTCTCTCTCTCTCTCTCTCTCTCTCTCTCTCTCT
>DWAN01000525.1:0-23320 GCA_018230445.1 Heliconius hewitsoni | reverse complement strand
AAAAATACAACATACACAAAAACCATCCAAACAACATAAGATGTACATAGCGTAATACAAAAGAAAGAGGCAAAAAGAGAAAATGGGGGATCATAAATATATGAGTCATAACGCAGTCAAAGCACGAGCACGCAATAAATATTCTAAACAGGCCACTCATGTGATATAATCCTTTATTATGCGTGTTTTTTATAAGATAGCAAAAATACTCAATTTATAGACGCTCAAACGTCTCGGAGTTTGATTACTCCGCGTAATTTTGAGTGCTATATTGGAGCCAGTCGTGACCCAAGGGCACAAGCGTGGGATTGTAAGCGCGATAGGTTGTGGGTTCGATATCCTCTCGAGGAAATTAAATATTTGATATTTTCATTCTTTTACTCTGATGACTTCTGAAGGCAATTGAGTTCCGTCACTTAACACGCAATGCCTCCAGAGTTCTGCGGAAAATGGAAAACCTATCTTATCCTACTATATGTGGGATACAGCGTGAAGCCAAAAGAAAGTTTTATATTTACAGATATTAATACTAACAGCTAGTCAAAAACCCGTTATGAACGAGCGCGGAGGCACCGATCACGATTTCCAAGCCCGGATAAGTGCTGCGCCTGACGGGAGGTCACGGGTGTGGTCTGCGATTACAGAAAACAGCTCAAGCTCAAGAGGCTGATATACAGCATCAGAATGATCCTATCAGTTCATTGATACGGCAGCCGAACGCCTGAGATACTCAGCAAAGGCATACTCTGGAAATTTAAAGTGAAGCTAAGTTAATATCCGACATTTCGTTTCTGGCGTTAAGTTCCGTGGCGTTAAGCAAAAAGTTATATATATAGCCTATATCATGTTATATAATATATTGTATAACTCTATTACAGAGTTATGTTTTATACTAATAGAGTGAAGGTCAATAACAATTTTTAAATGCTGATAAACTGAAGTTATTCCGGAAACGAAGGTAGCGTACAGGTGCGGCGTGATTCTCAGCCTTGCCAGCCTAAAAGTTTTTGCCGAATTGCTTATCGGGACGATTTATTAAAGGTTTATGGAAGGTTAATTGTGAGGAATATCTCGAAATTAGTTAAATTTCATTAGAACAAAAAATTCTAATCTAGCGAAACTTTTCTAATAAATATTTTTGTGTTATTTATATTATTTAAAGGTAAATGCTAAATAATAATTGTAAGTATTTTTTTTGAGATATACTTTATAGAAAGAAATGAATGTATTAGAGATTAAGGAAAATGCATTCAAAGCTAGGAATATGTAGACAAGATTTATGTTTAACATGTCCTCTTAACATTTTTTTCATATTTATATAGGTATTTTATCATTATAACATATCAGATTCAAGCTATATTCCGGGAAATTCCACTGTATGTAGCAGGGTAAGTGAAGGGAACCTAGTGTAAGTGTGTAGACACTCAGTTCTTCCTGTTCCGCTGTATTTCCAACTCATTGCTAGTTGAATGGTGAAACGCAACGCCGCGCTTTACATATATTTAGATATATTTTTAATTATTGCACTTATTGAGGTCAAAGAGGTGAGGTAGGAGAGCATTTATTTGTGAACGTAATTATTGTGAATTCAATGAATCATTATTCTTCTCATTTCCTCCGTCTGGTAATATAAGTCGCGGTGTTGAGTTACGAACTAAACCTCCAGTAGATACTTTCATTATCATCTTTCATCTTTCACGTTAAATACAGTACAAAATATATAAATTATTTATACGTAATATCATTTATCTCAATCTATACCTATATAGCTATATCTTTACAGCTATACAAAGTCAACCAATTAAGAATTTTCTTATCAATAATAGCTTAAGTAATTTTCCTTAACTATTTGTTTTATATATTAACTTCTATATCAGTAATATCTATTAACCTTATAAAATTTATATAACAATCTATTTAAGAGGATCGACGCGATCTTCTTAGCATATTGATCTTGATATGATATGGAAATAAGTGACATTGAGTTATCATATTTTATCAAAGTAGAGTGAAGTGAGAATCATTTTTTCTGTATTTTTTAATATTAATCTTATAGAAAATAGTGCTTTAAAAGTTTAAATTAAAAAAAAAATGTTCAAAAGTGTTTTAATTCAAAAAAAAAAAGATTATTAAATTAAAATTACAATAAAAAAGTTAAGCATCTATAATAATAAACATTTGATTAATAAAAAATATATATCTAAATCCGATTATCATCGTAAGCATCATTATAAAGATATTGAAATAGATTAGAACATACTTTAAAAAATCTTTGGTCATCAGTACGAAATAAAAAAACTATGTTGTGTGATATTTTATATTTTTTTCTTGTAAGAGTACAATGAAGAAAAGTATATACATATTAATGATGTTATATATTTCTTTAGCTTCACGCTGTATCACATGGAATCGAATCCACATCTGTTTAACCCTTGTTCCACGATAGCCCTCAGTTCAGTTATATAATTGTTATTGAAAGAAATCGGAAGCGGTTAACGCTTTAAAAAAAAAACAAGACAAAAACACATATAGTTTCCATGTTTCTAAATTATTAACAAAGAGATTTTACGTAATTGCAATATGTGATATGTATCACTCAATACCAATACGATACGCTGAACCTTTGGTGGACTCTCGGCTGCCCTGCTCCTAATTAAGAGGGATTTTGACTGCTGGGGCACGTCAAGTTAAGGCACGGACGGCCGTGAGATGTGATGAGAGTGAGGACTGGCTTCGTCGCCTCTTACGGTGGCGGAGAGTGTGTCGTGAGACTGAGGAGTGAAAGTTCTGTCTATATATTGGACGGCTGTAAATGGATCGTCGGGATCTAGAAGAACGCTGCGAGGGCATCGAAGAATGAGTGGAGTGGGAGTCTGCACGCTTATAGTAGCGATTCTAATTCAAAATCTTTGTGTAGGTCCACGTTGGGTACGTACCATGTGTATCCGGATGCCATACGGAGAATTTGTTTTGGACCTTCTGAAGGAGATTTATTTTGGTGTGTGATTTTGCATCGGTGGTTCTGATTGACAAAATTCAATTGCCTTTATAGTCCTTTTTACATATACCTACCCTCTTTTACACTTGAGTTCGCTAACACAGTAATTTATACTCGTAGGTTGTTTATTCTACATTACATAATATTATATAAATATAGAATTGTTCAAATATACTCTATATTATTTATATATAGTATTTTTATAGAGGGACCGTCATGATAAATGACCTGTCGGTATCGAACCCACTCGTCGACGGTTCTGTATTCGATTTCCACTTTGGTGAATAATATTCCTCGCCCTGGTAGCAAAATAAACAGTGACGTTAAGTTTCACTATTTAACACGCAATATTTCAAGAATTTAGTGGTACTTGGAGAAGGAAGTGTCTTAACACTAGATTCCTTCTCTGCTTACCTGTTATCAGAATACAGACTGAGTTAAAAGAAACTACAATGGATTTTTTTCAAAAACCGACATTTAAGTGAAACCGAGACGAGTTAACAGTATAAAATAAAATATAGATAACACTCACTCGAGTCGAGTATCGATAGTTATCTCTGATTTTATATTCTTAGCGCATTTTCATCGCCGTTAAAAGAACATTTAGTTAAACATGAAGTTGTATGTTTACATTTTACTATTATTTAGTGCGTGTGAGTGCAGAGTGTTCACGAGATGCCGTTTGGCGACGGAGCTGATGAAAACTAAGTTAATCGGAAAAACATTTTTAGGAAATTGTAAGTATATAAAATCATGTTTATATGGCTGTGGTTTCAAATCTGAATAAAAATGTATATTATGACAAGCTTATAGTAGCATCAATTTATTTATTTTGTATCAGTAAATGCAAGATCATCTTGCAAAGTTGTTTTGTCGCGCTTTTTATCTCCAAATTTGCTTAGAAATTTGTACGTGTGTTCAAATTCGATGATAATAGTTTATTTATATAATGTGAACCATCTAACTTTGTTTTTAATTTGACAAGGAATATGATAAGAAAGTACTAGGGGTTTTTACAAAATATTGTATTTGAATATGTAGAGGCTTGTCGTGGTGCACACGCGAGTGACTGCAAAGGCGACAGGTTGTGAGTTTTCATTTTATTGCTCTGTGGTCGAGGCAAAGCGCGGCGTTAGCTTCCGCCACTGAATACGCAATGCCTTTGGTTAATCGAGAAATAAAATCATAATAGTCTTAACAATAAGTTCCCAGGTTCCCTATGCTTACCTTGTTATGTACGGAATCCTGTATTGATGTTGAATATATGAACATATTTCAAAATTCAAATAATAAATAGAAAATACAAAGTGTAGTTGTAGACTCCATTAGATGCAATTGCTAATAATAATATGTTTAATAGCAATTTCTCGGTATATACTGAAATTACTGATTTAATCTTCCGCAATTCAAATCTCTATATGATTATTTATTTATTTATTTATTTATTTTTAATCACCAACACAGCGTACACTAATAATTTCAACAAAAAAGAAAAACATACAACTTATAACAAAGTGTCGCCGCAATTACAGGCGATGACGACAAGCAAAATTTACATATACAGTATTATTTTGAAAATTTTTAAGAAACTAAAGTAAGAATACACTAAAATTATATATAAAAATAATCGATTAAATACATAATTTAAACAATAAGAACATTAACAAATATAACTTCAAAATTAAATTACGAAATGTGTTTTTATTGTAACAATGCGATTCAGTGGAGAAAACTTTCCTAGATTTGTTGAAGACATAGATGAAGCGAAAATATTAAATTTACCCTGCCTAGGTAGTCTACTTGGGGCTGACACACGCAACAAAGTTAAGAGTTGTGGACAATCTATTCTTCCATTAACTACACTATGCAGGAATAAGCAGTCTAGAAGGAATCTTCTATTGGATAACGAATCCATATTAAAAAAGATTAATCTATCAGTTTATTATATACACGCTTATCAGAAGGTGATAGATAAAACTATTTCAACATATTTTTTACTGATTGTATATGTATTTTTGGGGACCAACGTAGCTCAGTGGGGCATCGTTCGACTATAAGCAATGGTTGTGTGGTGGAGCCCTATTCGAATTTTCGAATAATTTTCATTTCCCCTTTTGGCAAGTCAAACAGCGGTATTGAGTTCTGTAACGGTGTTAGAACATAATTCAGGCCTCTATATGTTATCCTGCTAATATTATAAATGTGAAAGTTTGCGAAGATGGATATTAGTTCCACTCTCTATACAGGAACTTTACAGGAACACATTTTATTCATCAGAATGACACAGACTATGTAAATATTTTGTACGTTTAGCTATAATTTTAATTTAATTATAGACTTAAGCAGGCGAAGCCGCATTTCGTCCGCTGGTTCCTGCTTTATTATGTCATGATGTTTTAAAATAAACGAAAAGAGAAGAAAGAGAAAAATAACTGTATGTATTTTTGGGTTTAGTTATTTTTCTCTATTATTTGAAGTAATAGTTTTTTTCTAGTACCTTATCCATTTGTTACTTAGAACATTTGATTGTGTTTTGAGGAAAATAGGTACTACTTTTTGATTTATGGTTTTATGGATAATAGAATAAAAATGATTTACTTAGTAGGCAAAAACGTTATCCTCATGTAAATAATATTATTATTGAAACTAATTTAGTTTCATTTTTACAGGAAATCATGGGACTATAGAACCGAGTATGTTTTTTTAAAATTTTAACTCTATATCTCGAAGCGTTCCCGAGATAAAAGCTCTGTACAGACAGACAAACAGACGGATACAACACAGTGATATTATTATTCCTTTTTTCCTTAAAAAATACAGAATGATAAAAACAATGAAAAAAAAACACGGCTATAGAACGATGAGTAACAACAGTTATCGCTGTAACACATTATTAAAATCAAAATCACAGTTCTTACATGCAATACGTGCTCGCTTTACATGTCGGAAAACCCCATATTATAAAAAATACTATTAATTATACTTATCCGGTTACTAAGTACTCGGCTTTAGATATTATTATTTATTTTTGTATATAAATATTTTTAAACAAAGCTGGAGGGAGGCAGACGGATCTTGGGAACCAAGTGTTAAAACACTCCGTTCTTATTAAAACACTTCCGTTGCCTACTTTCTGCCGAATTCTAGAGGCATTGAGTGTCGAGTGGCGGAAGCCAATGTCGCGTTTTGTCTCGACATAGCAGAGCGAGGAATTGAATATATTAAATATTTCATTTCCTCGAGTGGGAATCGAACCCACAACCTGTCGCGTTTTCACTCGCACGCTGTGCCCCTGAGCCAGAGCCGACGACGACTGCCCGCCCTCAAATAGTTAAAATACATCGTTAAAATTTAGTTTGAGGGATTTTCTAAACGTAAATTTTATCGATGTATAGACAAATTCTTGGGATTACTAGTTAGCTACTAATCCAAAGCATTGCAATAGTTGATTGACTAAAGCGAAATTTTTGAATTATGCTTTGCAGTTCGCTAGTTCAAATTGTGCTTCTGAAAATTTCTACATCAGCGTGTAGCAATTATGAAAAATAATCTAAACTATTTTTGTTAAAATTTCCCCTTTTATATAGTACTTTTTCTTTTATTGTTTCCAATTTTCCGCCGAAATTTGGAGGCATTGTGTGTGTATTACGGATCGTAACGCCGCGCTTTGCTTTAACGCCGAAATGAAAACATTAAATATTTCAATGCCTCGAGTGGCAATTGAACCCACAACCCGTCGCGTTTTCACACATTGTTCCCCTCCGCGACGACTGGCCTCTATAAGTTAAGTATGTGCATATTTATATTTACTGACATTTTGATGTTCATTTTACTTTAACAATGCGTGTGAATTGAATAAAGATTATTTAAATTTAAATACAAATGACTGCTAGAGCACTGTACGTGACAGAATTATTACTTATATGTACTTTTTTAAATCATTAAATACTCCTTAATATTTAATGATTAAAAAAAAATTAAATCCGTTACTCAAAAAATAAGAGTCCGTGTTTTAAGTGTGTGACTGTAAACGCGACGGTTATGAGTTCGATTCCCACTAAGAGCAGAGAATGAATTTACATGTTTTAATATTTTGTCATTCTGGTAGCCTTTTGCCTTGCAAAAAGCACGACATTGAGCTCCGCTACTCAAGATGCAGTCCTCGAAAATTCTTATCACTAGGTTTCCTCTGCCTACTCTAGGGAATGCTGCTATATGTGGAATACAGCGTGAAGCTAAAAATTAAGCATATAATGATAAAAAAAATAGTTGCTTATTTTGTATCATTATCGTGACCATTGTAGGGAAAAACATCTGCACAACACAATTCACCTTTGATGATACTTTGTAACGTTAAATAAGCAATAAACATACATCCATAGTAGTTAAATATGAAAAAAAATATCTATAATATATTATATACAATAAGTAAGAAATTATAATTTATAACCAGTTTATTTTTTGCACTTCCACTAAAATATTTAACTAACTATCACAATTCCGCCACACTATACATACATTTCTTCTTACCAATTGGAGAATAATAAAAGATTTTCATACAAAACCATCAATGTATATAAAATATAGTTAAAAATTCAATGTTGTGATATCATTTCGATCAGCTGACATTGACATTTAAACTCACGACCACTGACTAAGTAATCGCGATGCGGTACACTTGGTTCATAGTGATTTGCGTGTTAGTGAGTGTTGGACAAACGAAGAGATACGAGACAAGATGCAAGCTCGTCCGGGAACTAGTTAAAGTGGGATTTCCACAACATTTGTATTTTGGACAATGTAAGTTTAAGTTATTCTAATTATAATTTACATTGCTAGTTGACCGAGGCACGAGAGTGCGACTGTAGACGAGACAGTTTGTGAGTTCGATTCCCGGGAGAATAAAATATTTGATATTAAATTCATTAGCTTGCTCTGGAAATCGTTCGACGGAAAGTAGAGAATGGGAGTGCCTTAATGTAATTGGAGTGTCTTGGCACTATATTCCCCATGTTCCTTCTACTTATCCTTTCACATGCGGGATACAGCGTGAAGCTAAAAATATGTATATAATTATGTAAAATATACAATTATAGATAGTAAAAACATTTAAAATTTATTTTGTATTATTTAATAACACTACTATAAATATTCACTCTCGAATGTCCGACCGTGACAATATCAACGCAATACATACTGTCAAGATAATCGTATTCTACAGTACAACAAAAGGAGTATTTATACAATAAGGTCTTTCTCTCTGTCCACCATCCTACGAAAGTAAAATTGAAGCTGTTTTTTTGATACATTACAGCTAAATCTAAACGGTTATATCGTTAATTATATAAATATTTCTAATTACACAGTAAAGTACGTAACTTACCTATGACGTATCAAGGCAGAATATTAGTTATGCTAATTCACTTTTTTGTATTATGAGTTAGTAAGTATTATGTACATTATTCGATTCTACTTTGTAGAGGGCAATGTTCACATTATACATTATTATATTTGATCAGATAGGGGAAATTCCTTTTTTTTCCCTTTTCACACCTTCACGCATTTCCCGCGCGTGTTACACATCGCATCCATCGGCGTCGGCTATATCGTGATAGATCACTGAGAACGAAAAACCACGTATCTATAGATATGGGGAACGAAGTGCCTTATGACACTAGGTTCTCTCTGAAGGCAAATACAGCATGAAACTGTTTTTTTTTTACATAGATATACTCCACACTCACTTTCCAGCACATGCTGGAAAATACATAAAACTGGAAACGCACAATGTTTATAGTTTATCAGCTTCAAGCTGTGGCCCGCACACAGCAGGGTAGGCAGAGGGAACCTAGTGTCAGTGTCATAGGGCACTCTATTCCCCACTTTCTGCCGAATTCTGGAGGCATTGCGTGTTGAGTGGCAAAACTCAACGCCGCGCTTTTCCATTGACACCAGAGCGAAGAAAATGGAAATATACATTTAAATAAATATTTCAATCTCCTCGAGTGGGGATCAAACCCACAATCAGTCAGTTTTACAGTTACACTTTGTGCCACTGCGCCACGACTGGCCTCAACAGTTTATGATGTGTATAAAATTTTAACAATTTTAATCAAACGGTTAATGATTGAAAATTTGACTTGGCTATTTTTTATCTTCAGGCACCAAACTAAATATGAACCTAATAGTCCAGTTCAAGCTTGAAGTAAACTAATTTGCAAATTAATTAAAACCTGTACCTACGTTGAACTTTATCCCGAGTGAATACAAAACTCGGCACCCATATAGATTCCATATTCTTTTGTCGGTGAATAATTAACCTGGCTGCTATTGCACATTTATGATGTTGATAATATATCTTATATTCATAAAATTCATCATATAAAAATATTTTATTGTCATCGGATATGAACGTGAATTTTCAAGCAAAATGGACGATAGGAAGTGAGCTAAAGTAGTACAGGAGGTTTTTATTAATAAATTGTTCAAAAGATAGAATAGAAGGAAAACGTTTTAAATTTATTTTATTTTAAAATCTTTATTAAATTTCAATTTAGTTTTCCTTGTGTGTAGGCTGTATATAAAGGAAATTGTTATGACCTGCCCACGACTATCCTGTCATATTATATCATCTGAATTTGATTGTAGATGGTTTCGTTTTTAATTCGATTTTCCATACATATAAAAATATAGAAATTTTTATTTTTTATTTTCTTTTCTAAAGGTTTATAAATATAATTGAAGCCAATCATGGCCCAGGGGCACATACGTTGTCGTTAGGTCGTGAGTTCGATTCCCACCCGAGGAAATTAAATATTTAATATTTTCATTTCTTTTCTTTGGTATCGGGACAAAACGCACAATGCCTCCAGTTTTCAGCAGAAAGGGGAGTATCTTAACACTATGCTTTCTCTACATATCCGTATCCGTATCTACTTGCCGTATACAGCGTGATGCGTAAAAAAAAAATATTGAGTGTCAAAATATAATAGTAATTATAATTAAAAATTCCCTGATATGATTTATACCCACTACCATCATGTTTAATCAGGCAGGCAACTACACCAACTGCACCACAGCGATCTCTAAAATATATTTAAAAGCACATATTAATATTCTTCATATATGTATACACCATCTCTTATTAGAATGTTTTAACTGAATTAAAACTTGTCGCCATAGTATGAAAGTTTCACACCGCATTCGAGTAATGATACCACAAAAATATTACTTTAACTTATTTCCACTTCATTTGCATAAAAATATGAATAATTTATTTACTTAGTAGTTTTGTTATTTAAAATTCATTTTAAAAGTTTTTTTTATGTTTGTTTGAACGTAACTTGTGGGAGATTTAATGCTGGCAACATTAAATCAAATTTACTTTTAGTATTTAATGAATAACTTAACGTTTTCTTTTTATTTTCATGGCCTAAATATACCTTTAACAAATGAGAAAACTATTTCGGTTAAATATTTAATTTATATCAAAATTAAGTTAAATCAGCTTCACGCTGTGTCCCGCACATGGCAGGGTAGGTAGAGGGAACCTAGTGTTAAGACACTAAGATCAATTCCCACTTTTCGCCGAATTCTGGAGGCATTGCGTGTTGAGTGGCGGAACTCAACGCCGCCTCTGACACCAGAGCGAAAAAACAGAAATATACATTTCTATGTAACTATTTCATTTACCCAAATGGGGTCGGAGGTTGTGGGTTCTACCCACAACCAGTCGTGTTTACAGTCACACTTTGTGCCCCTGCGCTACGACTGGTCTCGTATAGTATTTAATTTGTAAATAATTTATTCCATTTTCGTTACTTTACAAACCAATTTATATATTGTCTATATTGTCTAATGCTAAAATAATGAAAAATAATGAAATTTGATAGTGAATAATTAATTATATTTACTCTTAAAATTAATTCATATCTCAATTATCTTATCTACGAAAATTGTATTTTTTTTTATTCATGTAGTGACTGAACACTGTTATATACTATATAAAATGAAGGTGGTGAACCAATGACAACGTTTTCAATGTCTTTTCAGGGGTGTGTCTTATTGAAAAAGTAAGCAACAGAAATACTGCGGCTTTTGTGGTTACGCCAAGTGGAAAGAAGTTTTATGGACTGTACCAGGTAAGAATATATATGGCTTCTTTTTAAATATTATTCATTTCATAATTGCGCTGTTGTGAAGCGTAATATAATATTTTTCTGTGATTTTATCTTCCAAAAAGTAATTCTTAGCATAAAAGTTATTGGGAATTTTGCGAAAGCTAAAAGTAAATAGATGTTTTATTAGAGATAAAACATCGATTTATTTTTGACTACGTCTCTATCTATCATCCACCTTACCATACAGAAGAAAATTATAATGAATTAAATAGCAAGACTAAATTAAGAAAATGAGTGGCGTTTTTTCCGCAAAACATACACAATGTCTTGAAATTACACGGGTGGAGTGGCGATGGCGGAGAATGGAAGCCTTAATACTAAGCTCCCTCTACTTACCCTCTCACATGCGGAATATACTGTGAAACTAAAAAAAAGAAATAGAAATATGATCATTTACAATATATTCGTAACAAACACTCTTACACACAGCTTTACCCCAAACGTATCTGAGCAAATCTCAAAAATACGGCACAGAAACAGTTTGTCAACAAGACATTTTATAAGTATAAAATACGTCCAATATATTCACATACAAATATATCTTTAGATTCCAGCCAGATGGTGCAGGGAGGGGAAAAAAGGGGGCGAGTGTAATATTGCTTGTGAATGTGAGTATACAAGCTTCTGCTCTTATCTTTACTTAGCCTTCATTTTAGCGATCTTACCGGTAATGGCAATAATGTATTAAGGTAGAATTTATATAAAACTCATATTACAATTAGTTTTTATTTTATGATAAATGCTTCGAATATACAGAATAGTAATAGATATACCATACTTAATGGTTGATGGTTCTGATGATGGAATGAATTATTATTTTTATTTTCTTGTCCTGGTTAGAAGACAAAGCGCGGCTTTGAGTTCCCCCACTCGACACGCAATGTTTCGAAATTGGGCAGAAAATGTAGAAAGGAGTGTCTTGACATTACGTTTTCTTCACACTTGGAACTTATACATTTTTTTGCGTCTTACAACGTTACACAAGTGGAAAACAGAGTAGTTTAATTCTGCTTTCTTTCTTTCTATTCTGCAATATGCGAGATATAGCGTGAAACTGAAAAAAAACAGGAATATTTCTTCACGCTTTATCTACCCCGTACATCGCAGGGTATGCTTGAGGAACCTGGGAACCTAGTTTGAAAACACTCTCTTCCCATTAAGACACTGCCGTTACGAGTTGAATGACAAAATTCAACGCCACGCTGAGCAATGAAATATATATATCAATTCATTCTGTGATAATCGAACTCAAAACCTGTCGTATTTACAGCTTCTGTCCCTGCTCTAGGACCGATTTCAAATAATAAAGAATATTAGTCCGTTCTCTCCGTTGTATATTCACCTTAACAAAGATTAACCGTACAATTTAAAAGCAAAACCAACTAGAATTACTCTAACAACATCAGTTCGTATTTCCTAATTGAAATCTAAGATGACTAGATGAGTGATAGCGGCGCTCAGGATTTGATCGATCGTAGTTATAAACCAATTTCTAAGTAAGGAATGCGAAAGCTACTTCGTATTAATAGATATATTATCGTTAAATGGTTCTGATTTCTTAGACGTAGGTCGTGGAATTATATCCGGACTACCTTTTTAACTTATCTATACATATAAATAGAACTGTAGTGTCTTGCTGTAATTTAAAAATTTCGAATTCATAACCGTCGCGTTTACAGTCAGACTGTCAGTAGAGCCTCCAGAAAACAGCCTCCAGAGCTAATACCTGAAAAACCTTTCCCCCGAATTGTATTTGAACCTGCAATCACTTCAAGCTAAAATATAAATGCAGCAATTTGCAGTAAAAACTATAAAACAATTCAGCAATTTGCTGTAAAAACTGTAAAATAACTCAGCATTTCCCGTCCATCGCCTTAGATAATGTTCACTAAAGAATTGCTAGGATATTATGATCTGCAGCTTTGCAGCTGTGTAAGCTTAAGAATGCAACCGGCATTTCAATTGGCGGTGGGAAACGTGTTAGCCCGACTTCTATATATTATTCTAGTTCTAGGAATAGTTCACTGCTGTCATCTTTCCTTTGCTTAAAGCATAAATAAATTAAAAAAGTAAATTAAATCAGCTTCACGCTCGCATACTTCCGAGTAGGCAGACGGAACCTAGTGTTTCAAGACACTCCGCTTCTCGCGTTACACCGTTTGCCGGAGGCATTCTGTTTGAGTGGTGGAACTGAACCCAAGACCTGTCATACTCTTGTACCCATGCATAACAACTAGCCTCAGTAGCCCATGGTACTTTATATCTTAAATATTAAGAGAGGCCAGTCGTGGCGCAGGGCCACAAAGTGTAACGGGTCCGATTCCCATTAGAGGAAATATTTAATATTTTCACCTGGTGTCGAAGCACGGTGTGGCGTTCAGATCCATCACTCAACATACAATGCCTCTAGAATTTTGAAGGAAAATGAGGAACGGCGTGTGACCATACTAGGCTCCCTCTGCCTACCCGACAACAAAAACAAAACGATAACAAAAAAAATCCAAAAAGACCAAAGGTATCTTGAATCTCTAAGCTTTCTTTTACGTGCGGTTTCACATTACTCATTGACTTTTTAATATCAAAATTAACTTTGATACCAGTTTTAAAGCTTATTTATACATTGTACGGAACGTTAATGAAATCATACTTAATTTTTTAATGATACCCGGGCGGATTTACTTTTTGACCGGTTAGAGAGGAACCGCCGGGTTTATTGTGGTTCGTAAAATACAAGGTTGACTCTATCTCAGCTTAGCGTTTTAATCATCTCCACTCGAATGGTTGGCCATTGCAGTTTTGTTACAATAGTATTTTTTAAATAAGTAAAAAATCGTTCTTAATGATTTGTTGCTTTGGAGTTTTCATTTTGTTTAACGTGTGTACATAAATTATAATATATGTAATATTTAACCAATATATGGTATTTATTTCTTATTGATCCAGAATGAAATAAAGAACGAAATGGCTTGTCTTGTTGCTAGGTTCTCTTGTTTTCAGCTTCACGTTGTATGCCATAAATAACAGGGTACGCAGAGGGAATCCGAGAACCTAATCTTAAGACACTTTCTCCCACTTTCTGAAGAATTTCACTTGTTGTCGAAGAAATGAAAATTTGGTCTTGAAGCGTCTCTAGGATCTCTATGCTTATATCGATATCTGTCTGTATGAAATTTTATTCACGCTTAGTATTTGCTGTATATTATAAAGGTACATTTAAACGAGCGATCTAATGAAATTTAAATTATAATCTTAAATGACCTTGCACCTAATTAATTAATTTGCCTATGCAATGAAATCAAGTATATTAGTACTGGAGATCAATAAAATATGATGAAAATTGTATATTAATTAAAATCTACTTCTAAATTTTAATTTAAATTCTGATTTAAGTCAAATAATTCAGAACCTGTAACATTTTAATATATAATCGTGATATTAAAACAAAGTATCTAATCTCTATAGCCGTTCGCAATCCGTTTGTCTGAACATAACCCCGCCAGTATCACTGTTGGGGACATAAAATAGATCGTAAAATAAACTTTTAGGTAAGAAACTGTAAACGATGAACTGAAAACTGACATATAAATTTTTTATTTTCAAAATGAATATAACCTAAACCTAAACTTGACTTACATTTTGTTAAAATTGTAGTTAAAATTTAAAATATTCATTCAATATATATTTTTAAAAGCGTCACAAATGAAGAATGTTAATGTTTATTAGAAGAAATTTTATGCAAGTGCATAGCGAGGGCATTTAAGGAGGACTAAAACCTTTATGTTAACCCTAGATGTGATTTTGTTTTCCTAAGCACTATATTATAATTTATTTATTAATTTCTTTTAATTTAGTACAGCTCTTTGCCTTTTACACTATTTTAATTTTTTTTATTATATTATATTTATTACTAGTTTATATTATTATTCAAATTTTGTAGAAATAATTCATGAGTAATAAGTACATTAACTGAGCACAACATTTTAATTTAAATACATTTTTCATCAACATAACAAAATATTATATTAAACAATTCAAAATTTTAACTATGTTTGTATTTTGTTTGGTGACGTGAAACTTTGTCGTCTCGACATAAACCTCTTGCAGAATACGAATAAAAGTGGAATAGAGATTGCTTTTAAAACTCCTGCATTTCTAGTAATATTCGCGATGGCGGTGGTCTCGCGTGCATGAATTTTAACTAAGTTTATTAATCATATAATCCATCTTGGTATGCTGAGTTTGGTTCACCTGGTATAATAAATTAATATAATACGGACTCGCGAACACTGACTTAAAGGGAAGTTGGATTTTATTTGGTAAAAAATAAATAAAACGTTTATAAATTATTTCGTAATTTAGAAAATTCAATATTTTTGGTAATATGTTATTATAGAAAATTAGGGGGGTATTATCTCCTGTCCACTTTATTCGCTTTACTCTCCAACCCGTGACTTGCAATGATCGAATAATAAAATAAATTATAAATCGTTGCTGCCGCATCAAAGATGTCCGAGTTTTAAGAATAAACAAACTTTCGGACAACGTTGTATAGTAAAGTCACCCGCGACGACGTAACAATTTTTATATTATAGAAAAATACATTAAATCAGCTTGATGCTGTATCCAGTATATAGGAGTGTAGGCAGAACGAACCTAGTGTTAAGACAGTCCCCATATATTTTTTTCAGTTTAAATTTAAAAAAAATAAATAAATGCTATCGTTTTTTTTTTAATTTATACTATTACATAGTATACAAATACACTTTAAAAATGTTATTCCACATTTAGAAAACAAAAATACTTATTAAGAAAACGTATAAAAATTTGAACGTAGCGGGATTTCGTAGACGTTCAAATTTTTATACGCTCTTTGGAAACCGTCCATGCGCTCTGACCAATTACAACATAAGTTCTCAAAAAACGTGCGGCTTAGTTGGTCAGAGTGCGTGGACGGTTTCAAAGAAGCGTGGGTTCGAATCCCGCTATGTTAAATTTTTTATACGTTTTCTTAATAATTGATACACTAGGTTATTATTGCCCCTCAAAATTAAAAAAAAACCATAAGCTTTAAATAACAAATTATATATAATCAATATCTGTTTATTTCAAGTAATTGGTTTACTTTTCGACGAAACAAACAAAAAAAAGGTATCTATTTACATATATTTACAAAGATTTTATCAAAACGAATAACAATTACCGTTAACCATTTTAGCGCTTCTCGACGACGACATTCGTGATGATACGGCGTGCGCGGTGGATATATTCTACAAAGAGGGCTTTAAATACTGGGATCAGTGGAACAGGAGGTGCAAGAACGATAACCATATAACTAATGAAATTTACAAGTTAGTATTTTTTTTTTCTTTTCAAAAGTATTGTATAAATATTAGGATTTGATTTTTAAAAAAAAAAAAAAAAATTATGTTCTAATTTTAAGGTTTTATTAAACCATTTAATTTTTTTTCTACGTATTTTATGTATGTTTTTTTTTTTTCATTCTTTTAATGTTTTATCACTTTCTTTAATGTATATACACTTCAAGAAGATAGTCGGCAGTATCAAATAAAACTGTAAATTCAAATGAATTATTTTTATTTCCCTGTTATAGACAAAGTGCGGCGCTTAGTTTCGCTACTTAACCATAATATCTCGAATTCGGGCGTAAAGCAAAGAATGGAGAGGCTTGATCCTAAATTCTTCCTGCTCATACTTTTAAGTGCGGAATACAGAATGAAAAAAAAAATAATATATATGTAGCTTAATAAATAATTCTATTATAGATGCCCAGATTTAGTATCTCAAAGAATGAGTCCAGAGCGAACTTACCAAACTGAAAAGCGTATCCAAAGAGCGATAGAAGCATGGGAGAAGGCAGATGACGTCAGCTACGTTATAGATGTTTTTCACGTTTGATATGTTTTTTTCCTATTATAATAAATATATTGTTATGATTTTTTTTACAAATTTAATTTGTTTTTGTTTTATTTTATGTCCTCTATGTGGTTTTCGGTATTGGCTTAGATAACATAATGAAATACTTAATTTTTTTGCAAAAACATTCACAACAATCATTCATTTCAAATTAAAAGAAATCGGCAAATTTCCTTAATCTTCTTCCATTCTATACTATTTTATCCTACTTAAGCAAAACACGAATCGTAAACATGTTAAAACCGTCAAGGCGCAGAGGTACAGCGTCCAACTGGCATCGCAATGATTTCACGTTCGGTCCCCACTCTACAGAATGATTATATCTATATAGTTATTTTCATTACCCCACACTGATAGACAAAGCCGCGACGTTGGATTGCGCATCAATTCCACAGCTAAAAACACAATCTCTAAAAAATTGGGCTGGAAAAGAGGACGGAGTGTCGTAGCACCAAGTTTCATCTGTATACCTTGCTGTACGGGATAAAGCGTGAAGCTGCCTTTTCCCGTACGGCCAAACAACAATATTCATCGTACTGAAATAATATTATCTAGACACATCCACTCAAGCTGTCGCCGCTAAGTATTATTACTATAACAATACATACGTCAATGTAAACATATTTACTTTAAAGAAAAGTAAGAGCAAACGTTGAAAATACTAAAAACATCCATCTTACTCCACAAAGGAATATCACCGACCGACGGAAGTTTGCTTATTGTTTCCGACTCCGGGTTGACGCCATCTTTAAATGTACTTGGATATTTTGCATATGAGCTCTTGTTTTTGAATTTAGTTCCTATTTTTTGTTTCTGGTGGCTATATATGATTATTATATAAACTACGAATGTAGAAATCTTTCGTTGCTGAGTGATTGACTGAAAAAAACTACGCAGTTTTTGGTCTTAGATAGCTAACTAATAATATATTTCTATATACCTTTGGTAGGTCTCAATTTACGGGGCTGTACGTAAAAGCGCCCTCAAAAACTAAATTTAAATTTTTTTGCAACTTATAATTTCACGATAGTTCTAAAAAAATATTCGTATATAATAATTAGCTTATAAATTGCTATGTTCAGTGTAACTTTCATAATTCATCATTCATGATAATTTTATTGTTAGGGGTTGTTACCCCCATAGCACCCTTACTTTAAGGGTTAGAGAAAAAAATGCTGTGTCGGTATTTTGGATAAAAAAACAATGCAATCAAGGTAAAAATAGTTCATGAGAAGCCAGCGCACCTTGCCTATGCTTATCCGGCTGGACACTTTGTCGTTTTCATATATAATCATTAAACAGGTATAGGCTTTAAGGCTGCCATGGCGCAGTGGCACAAGAGTGTGACTGAGATCACCACGTGGGTGGAGGGAGCCTAGTGTTAAGACACTCTGTTCTCTACTTTCCGTCGAATTTTCAAGACATTGCGTGTTGAGTGACGGAATTCAATGTCACGCTTTGCCTTGATACCAGAGCGAATAAATGAAAATATTAAAAATCTTCCTCTACAGTATCGAACCCATACCTTGTCAAACTTGTGCCCCTGCGCCACAACTGGCTTCTCAAAATAAATGTAAAACGAATATACATATAAAATACAGAAAATATCCTTGCCGACACAATTATAGGAACGCCGTACGGATGCAGATGGCGTTGTTATCTGCTCGAGTGCTCGAACTTAGCTCTCGAGTTTATTTCAAGAGTTTTCAAATGTTCCGTGCGAACTCTTGCATATTCATGGAATGTTAGAATTTATTTCATTAATATGAGAATAATAATTTAATATAAGTAGATTTACGCTATAACTGCGGCTGACGGGTTTTTTTTCGCTATAAAACAACTTTATAGGATATATTATACAAATTAATGATCTTGGTAGAAAAAGCTTGAAAACTTAGTGTTACCGTTACTATAAAGACAGTTGTGTTCCTTAGACATTCTGTGAGTTCGATTCTCACTCGAGGAAATGAAAAATAAATTTTTCATTTCCTCCATTTATTTTTATTGCTTAGCTCCGGTATCGGGCAAAAGCAAATTCTCCAGAATTCAACGGAAAGTGGGGAGAGGAGTGCGTTAATATGGCTCTCTCTGCCTACCCTGCTAGATGCGTGATCTGTATCACGCATCTAGCATTTCTAGCTAGCTTTATTGGTTATCAGGTTTAGTCCATAAGTGCAACGAGATACAAAAAAATGGAATACAAAATATTATGTTTTATTAACGGTCTTTCTTTAAATATTATGATTGTGAACAATAATCATAAAATATAAAAACGTTTAGAAATATTTTTTATTTTTGAATAGCTAATATAAAAAGATAAAAAATAAACAAATATACCTTAATCAGAGCAGAAAACATTTCAATTTCTACTATTCAAATTCTATACTACATACTTTGGTCAAAATCACATTCACTAGACATTTCTCGCGCAAAATATTTTAAAATTTAAATATAAAAGGAAACAAAACAACTAAAGCTTTTTACTGCACTTGTTTCTTTGTCGCAAAAGTGCATTGGATTTTCGTAAATCCGAACTGTTTTTCACCGGAAAAGAGATTACTATAACATACAGATGATGGGCCAAGCTGTTGTACTACGAGCTACTACTATAGTATACTAGGTACTTCTATAGATATGCTAACGGATGCAGATGGCGCCTTAAAGTTCAATGTAGTTCAAGTTGTCCTCGCCTGATTCAAAAGTTCACAATTCTCGAATGTAGTGTTGCCGTATAGAAGAAATAGTCTTCAATTTAAATGAATGAATAATGAAGATATACAAGGAACACTCGCTGTAAGTTACAACGGATTTAAGATTTTGAATGAGCCAAAGAATATCTGAGACAGTTTGTATAAGTTATACTTTTTTCAGATTGTCGTGATGCGGTTAGTTTGTGCATAATCATATGGTCTATGCTATGTTTAGTGGCGGAGCTCAACGCCATGCTGAGCCTTACCAGATCGAGGGAATTAAAGTATAAAATATTTCATTTCCTCGACTGGCAATCGAATCCACAACTTGTTGCATTTACAGCTGCACGCTTGTTACCCTTAACGACTTGAATTGAGTTTTTAAGACTATATATATTCTATTGAAAATTAGACACGATTTATAATAAGAGTAGAGCTCTGTAGAGCTTATCAATACTGTAGGATATTCTTTAATATTTTCTTTTATTAAATTAAAAACAAAACATAAGAATTGCACTATTTTAAAACAAATTAAACAAACGACAACACAATTTCAATATTAAAACTCAATCTTCTCAGATAGTCAGCGTTTTAAGCTATTCCGGCTTCATTTATATTGACGAGAGTTTTGTATGTATAAACAGAGTGAAATCGCTTAACGGTTTTATGTAGAACTGAACGTGAAAGCCTTAGGGAATTTAGAATAAAAGTCAAAATAGTACAGCAAAACTGTCGCTACGCAGGTGTGACTCGAGGGAATCAAATGATACAACCGTATAATATACTCGATTCCCTTCAACTGTGTTATCTCTAAGGAAATTTTCTCATTTATAATGGGATTTGCTTTGCTCAAAACACTACAAAATCTTAAGAAAGTTGAATTTACATTCGTGCACCGTTGAGTCGCAGGTTAGCGTTGTTAGGTAATTTAATGTAGTGTTAAAATATAAATTTATGTAAAAAAAAATTCTAAATGAACGAGGTTTTTCAAATGGTTGTTTATATGACCCTAAAATACAAACAAACCATTTAAAAACAAATGTATGTCTGTTTATATTTCTGTTTGTCCAGGCTAACCTTCTGAACAGCGAAACTGATATTTACGGGATTTCAATAAAGGACAAAAGGACTTGTGGAGCGGCATACAGGCTACTGTTTTGGATTTACGCTAAAAAAAATTTCATCTACGCATATATTTTTCTAAAACTACTTTATAGGGAACAAAATCAAATAATATTCTAAAATATTTAAAATAATATCTACTAAATACTTTTAAATAATAGCCGCGCGAGGGCTGTTAGTCACTAATAATCACTTCCTTCAATACACTTCCTTTAGCGTCACGCTTTGTTTCCTACACACCAGAAGTAAGTAAGCAAAGGGAGCCTAGTGTTAAGACACTTCGTTCCCGAATATCCGATAAATTCTGGAGGCATTGCGCGTTCAGAAAGAAGAAATTGCGAACATGAAATATTTCATTTCCTCAAGTGGGAATCGAATCCACAACCGGTTGCGTTTACAGTCACACGTTATGCCCCTGAGACAGGACTGGCCTTTAGACTGGTAGAGATATTATATTTATTAAAAAAAAAAAACTACTATTACCTACATATATCTTATTCATACCAAAACTTTATACAATAAAACGAAATAAAATAAGAATATTAAAACAAAAATCATACACCGAAGTCATGTTAAAAAAGAAAACAGATTATTTAAAGAAATTCTTATACCAAAATACAATTGTAAAAGTTGTTCTAGTGTCTCTAACGTAAAGTTAGAGGTGGCACATCTGCGTCGTCGAAAGAGCATTCGCATGGCAGTATTTCTTTAGAACTGTTGGAAGGATTATTTTAAAGCTTATTTTAATGTCGGCAATTTGAGAAAGTTACGAAGCGTTATGTTACAGTGTGTGCTCGGCTCGATAAATTCAACGGGTTTAATTTTTTTTTATAATCCGTTAGTATGTTTTTACTGTTTTTCTATTTGGATATCCGGTGTCTCGTTTTAATTTTTAACAAAAAATATCGCGCTAAATCCTAAAATGAGTTTCACGCTTTTCTGGCATAGCAGAGAGACAAAAGGAGTAGTGTTAAGACATTTAATTTCATACTTAGAGTAGTGGAACTCATCATCTAGCTTACCCAGTATGAAAAGTAAAATAATTTCAATATAATGATTCCCCCAAAACGCGATCGAACCCACAAGCATAGCGATTACAATCAGACAGCTTCTTGATTTTTCTTGTCATTAAAAATGTGAGTGTGACGTCTATATATTAATACGTGAAGGAAAAACTTTGGACCCCTTTTATTTTATTCATTAAATCAATAAATAAAAGTTACACATCTACCATGCATTGGACAATACGTAATTTTATATTTATAAAGTGACATACACTTTTTATAAAGTGTTAACGCGTATTATTATAATACACGTCAACGGGTCCTCTAGTTAAGTTAATTTGCTCATCTCTCATTAAACCCTAGGCTTATTTTCTATCTTTAATTGTTAAAACATTGTGTTACCGAATTATTTTTTTACTATAATGTTAATATTACTAAAATTAAATAGCTATAAAAGGAATCTTTATGTTATGTGAACAGATAACCCATCAATACCATTATAGCACATTTATGTTTACAACATTATTTCATCACAAATGTTTAAAAATAAATATTTCCTAGGAAATAAATATTTCCTTGAAAGGAGAATCAAGTCCACAACCTGTGGTGTTCACCACGACTGGCCTTGAATTAATATGTGGAACAATTTATATTTAAACATTTGTTTGTGATGAAATAATGTTGTAAACACATTATCTTTAATATTTTATTTTTTTCGTTTTGGTAAAATGCGGCGTTGAATTCCGCCACTTTACATACATAACCTCTAGAATTCGACGGAAAATGTTAAACGGAGTATCCTAGCACTAGGTTCCCTTTACCTACCCTGCTGTGTGCGGGTCATAGGGTGAAGCTAAAGAAATATTATTCAAAATTTTACTCATAATTTAGTCCACCCTAATTCTTTACAAAATAATTTAAGCTTCCACTTCGTAACAGAGTATTAGACGTACATTTATTATGTCAAAAACTACTACTGTAATAAAGCATCACTCTAATTGCACTGCAATCCTAAGTATTCACATTTCGCCAACCCTACAATCTTTTAAGCACAATTTTCTCGTATAAATATAGCTTTTAACATGGCTTGACCTATTCTTGGTTGGAAAGTAAAAAAGGGGTTTCCCGAGGAAAATAAATTATGAACCGCTCCAGGGTGTTTTATTCTTCCGCATTTTGATGAGAGAGACATAAATTTAGGGAAAACACGTACACCGCAAAATTTTTTGCGTCTCTCTTGCGTGGGCTTAAATATTTCAGACCGTGTTGTAAGATTCTTATGTGGCCGTAACCTTTATTTGCTAGGGTTTATAATATTGTTGTATGTAAAAAATTACTGTGAATATATATATATATATATATATATATATATATATATATATATATATATAT
>DWAN01000524.1:0-23327 GCA_018230445.1 Heliconius hewitsoni | reverse complement strand
TTCCCTCTGCCTACCCTGCTGTGTGCGGGATACAGCGTGAAACTGATTTATTTTAATTTTTTTAAATTGAAAAACAGTTGTTGGCGATACAAATAAGAAAAAAAAGGCCGTAAATCCTAACACGGACTTAATTATGTTCATTTCTTCTCTCTGGTAAGACAAATTGCACTGTTTGAGTTCCGCCACTCAATGTCTCAAAATTTAGACGGAAAGTGGGGAACTCTCTCTCGTATATAGACAGCTGGGTAAGTAGAATGAACGTAGTATTGAGGCACTCATAGGTTCCAAAACTGGGTTCCCCCTACCTTCCCAGCTGTTTATATACTAGATGTCGTACATCAAGGCAAAAAATCTTGCAACTATACCATATTTAATAGAGACTACATTCAAATTCTGCTACGCTTAAAGACTTTTTTTCCACTATCACATCACACGTTCCAGACCAAAAGATAGTCTTACAAAATTTCACGTCCAACGAGAGGTTCGATCGCCTCTTAAATATTTATACAGCGTGTCCCATTACAGTGTCGACATGGTGAATAATTAACGAGACTACCCATAGGTAGCCCCGGAATAGCGCGGTAGAGCCCCGGTATGAATAATTACAATATAATCGATTGTATAATAGGTTTGTGGTGGAGCGTATGTTGTAATGTTTAGTTTGTTGTGATGAATTAGTTTAATTTAGTAGTTTTTTGCTAAATTTCGTATATCTAAAGAGGCTGCTTTCGAATAACTAGAGGCCGTCGTGATGAAGTAGCACAACGGCTGTATGTACTACTGCACTGATCCGGAATGGTTGTGGGTTCAATTCCCATTTGGGGTAAATTTAGCGTTGAGTTTAGTCAGTAGTCACTCAACACGTAACGTCGTGCAAATTGTGCGTGCGAATTTGAAAATGAAATGTCTTAACATTAGGTTTCCTCTGCCCACATTGCTTTTATGCGGGAAACTGTTTGGACCTAAAAAATAATTAAAATTATATTAAATAAAAGTAATTGAATAAGAGTCGAACCTAAACTAGTCGTGTATATCAAAATCGCATTATAAAAATTCTTGCCAGTTATTTAAACAAATGATATTAGAATATCTAAATAAGTCTAGAACACTAAAGTCTGTAGTCACAAGTAATAAGTCCAAATCATTATTAGTTTAAGTACTTATTATGAATGATAGCCACTTGAGATGTGAGGTTGTCGGATGTATGCAAGAGGATGCGGGTTCATAGTTGGATAAATTTAATTTTTTATAGTACACTTATTATTTATTCTATTATTAACTTATAGTATCTGCCTGTATTCGGAATGCCTTTATAGTGTCAAGACTCTCCGTTCCCCATTTTACATAATTTTCAAAATAATATATATATTATAATTTTCTAGATATTGTGTTTTAAGTCGCCTCGTAACCAGAAAACATAAAAACAATCAATTCCATCGAGTCATAATCGAACCCACAACCATCGTGTTTAAGGTTATATCCCTTCCCAGCTCTCACTTTCACGCTTTTTCCCGCAACATTGTAGCTCGGAATACCCTCTAACACAAATTATACGACGTCGCAATCCAAGATGGAGCTGACAATAATGAACCCATTAATTATTAGAATGAGTGGAAACACAACACTGAAGACATTTATTTTTTTAGAAGAAAATCTTAATTAACTCGTGTTGGAGATACATTTTTAATAAGTCCACTATAAAAAATACAAGTACTATAGGTAGGTATTAACTATAGGTTTTCTCTGCCTATCCTGCAGCGTGCGGGATACAACGTGAAGCTGTTTTATTTTTGATATCGTATGGACAGGACCAGCTAAGATACATTTATATTAGCGTTTGCGGTCGCCGTTGCCCCTAACTGTAAACACGATGGCCGTGGGTTCGATCTTCACTGATATTAATTATTTCATTACAATAAAAGTGATATTAAAAAAAAGTTATCTCTAATTTACTACTTATCGCCTACAATCTTCTTTTCGTATAAATAATTATAATAAACAAGTAATTCTATTAGCTACAGAAATTAAATCCATATTTTTTTTTATAAAATACATCAAAATACAAAAAAAGCTGCTACATACAAAAAAAAGAAACGTTTCACCAACAATTTTCCCAAACCACATCCCATACATATTAAAACGTACACGAAAACGAAAACCAAGCGTTTATCCCATATAAATCTTTTAAGCGACAATTTCTTAAGCGAACACAGTATAGGACTCCACTGTAGCTAGTACCTATAGTACAGTAGAATATTATAGGGAATTCAGTAAAGAATAGAGCACGTACCAAGATGCAAGCAGGTGTGCTCGAGAGCGGTATCCGCGGTAAATTTTCCGGATGCCTTCACAATGATTTCCTTTGAGACCCGCCGGCCCAGATACCTTGGATTTCGTTGCGATATCACTCTTCTATTCCTTCCGGTTTACTGGTATTTCTTTTTGTATTATTATAAGTATATGATTGTATGGTTTTAAGGCTTGTGCCTTATGTTTTATAAAATAAAAAAAAATCACGCTGTATATTGCACACAGCAGGGTAGGCAAAGGAAACCTAGTGCTAAGGCACTCCGTTCCCCACCTTCCGCCGAATTTTTCGAGGCGTTGCGTGTTTAGTGGCTGAACTCAACGCCAACGCTTAAGCCTCGATGGCAGAGCGAAGAAATGAAAATATTAATAAATAATAATTCATTTCCCCGAGTGGGGTTCGAACCAAACCAAAAAAGCTTAGCTAAAAGAGAAATTATCACATAGTATCCTCCGAATTGGAATCGAACGTGCAATCGTCGTGATGATCAACTATATAGACACTGTCCCATTACACCACTAGTACTGGTCTCGAAACACACACATCTAGCATAAACAATATAAAGTCATAGCAACTTCTACAACATCAAGAAAACTGTCGGGAAAAAGTATATAAATTCAACAAAAAAAGGACAAAAAATATCACCGAAATATGTAAGCGTAATATTTCCCGGTTCCCCGGGGAGCTCATCCGGGTATCAATCGGGTATATCGGCTATCGTAATCTCACAAATACCGTGTTATTTGATACCCCACCAAGAATTCCATGGACTTTTTGCGTGAAGCTACAATGGTAGCTGGGATATTATACTATACTTATCAATATACATTTTTTTTTAAGAAAGAATCTAGTGTCCGTTCTCCGCTCTCCGCTCGAATTTGAGGCACTGCGTGTTGCTTATTGATGTGGAACTTAACCAGATGGTATATCGGAGCAGGAAACTTACACCCTTTTAAGTTGGAATCGAACCCACAATCACCACTACGCCACAATTCAAGAATTTTATAAAGATATTAAATTAATTCATTCTTTTAATGCTTATTTTATTGTCTTTATTTTATTATAGATTAAGTTATAATTTTAATTCCATCTAAATAGTAAATATGTAAAGGTTCACAAACAATTCAATTATAGAAAAAAGCCTACTATTATAATATATTCTACAGAAATAGAAGCATTTAAATCGAAAAAGGAAATGAAAAACTAATCAAATATGCAAAGCGTCCGTCCGTCTGTCTGTACAGTAGAAAATGAAGAAAAAACAGTAATAAATTGTATTACTCGTGTATAATGATTGTAATTTTGTATGCAGGAGTCACCTGCGAGCTTAAATGTCAGCTTAATCGATTTAATTGTGTTGTTTTTTAATTATTTTCAAAACATATATTAAAAAAAAATAGACTATCCTTTAAATATAATGTTGTGATAGTATTTTTTTCTTATTTATTTTGAGCCGTCATGTTTTATCCGTAGGTATATAAGAATCTGTGATCTGAGAGATTCTAGTATTAAGAACATCATTCGCTTACTCGAATTTTGAATCGCAGCGTTAAGTTCCCCTAATCATTAAGCGGTAGAGAGATGGGAAGAAAGGAACATAGTGTTTCAACACTAGGTTCCCTCTGCCCACCCTGTTATAGGTAAGTATGCATCACACAGTATGACTCTAAGATAAAAAATAGATAATATCTTATTATATTTATTATTTTTAAGTCTAAATTATTTAAGAAAGTAAGTAATAAGATATAAAACAATAGCAAAAAAACATATAAAACGCATAGAATAGGTATATTTGTATATTTTTATAGCCTATAAATTTCGTGTCGCAGTAATAAAGACGCATCGCTGTGACATGTATATTAGAGTGTAATTATTGATCATAACTGTTGAACATCTGTTGCCACTTGTCTATGGTTTGCATTGAAATTTAAAAAAAATGTGATGTGTCAAATTGACGTTGTTTATGCGTTTTGTTATTGTTTAAAGGTACGGAATTAATTTGGTTCCTATTGGTTACTCGGTTTGGTAAAGATAAAAAAAATATTGTTAATGATAAATATTTAAAAAAAATGTATTCTATATAGAGGTATTGACAAAAAAATCTGTATGTTATTTGTTTTGACAGTGTTATTTTCCTTCTTAACAATCAAAAACTCAAGCAAAATGCTTGTTTTTCACAGCACAGCAGGGTAGATAGAGAAAACCTAGTGTTAAAACACTCTGTACCCGTACTATTTGCGTACGCTCTATTTACGATACATTGCTAGTCAACTGGCGGAACTTAACACCGAAAAACAAATAAATATTAATTCGAAACATCAACACCGAACACCGTGTTTCAGTTGTATAGCCAGATCGTTTTAATGCAGGTGTAAAATATAATATTTATGGGGTAAAGAAAGAGCCCGAACGCTTGTTAGCGATAATAAGGTGCGCGCGCCACGATAAATTCGTTCCGCCGCCCGCCGCCTGGGGGCGACTTGTATTTGCATGTTTTTATATATACTATAGTATACTATACTATGCTATATTGTAGGTGGTTTTTTGCTTTTTAACTGATTTAGGAATAGGTTATGTGTTTGGACTGTTTGTATGTTTGTTAGACTTGGACGACATTGGAGTGTGTTGGGTTTGGTTGTGCTGAAATTTGCGTTTGCGTGTAGGTTTGTCTATAATTATATAGAAAACCAGTTATATAGGATATCCGATCTAGTCTAAGATTTTTATTTTGCGTCACGCTGTATCTCTCACACAGAACGGTCAGCAGAGTAAACCTTATATTAAGACACTCTGTTCCCCATTTTTCGCTGAATTTGCGCGTTGAGTTGCGTGCATTGCATTCACTGTAGAGAGTAGGAAATAAAAATATTAATCATTTCATTTCTTCGAGCAGGAATTGAACCTACATCTTGTCACGATGGTTGTGGGTTCAATTGGTCACTATGTTATGTTAAACACTATGTTAATATGTTGATTATACTAGAAATTTCCACCAAAATCTCTCCAACACTAGATGGCGCCGCCGACAGTTCACAAACTGCCGTATCACAGTGACTCCGCAACCTCGCGGTTCGTTAGCCCAACACGGCGGCTGTCACTCCATTGACAGTTTTTGACACAGACATCGATAGTGAGGCATCGTTACCGGCTAGGCGGGGTTCCTTATCTCCCATTTTGTTACCCTATGCCTATTTGACTTGGCCGTGTAAGTGCATTGTTAGATTTTTGTTTTTTATTCTATGATAAATATCAATTTGGTTGTATTATGATGTCTGTTTCTACGTTTGTTTCTCCGTTTGACGTTTGTAGACACGTGCTCTTATGGTTAACGGTTAGTTTGTAGAGATAAAAAATGTGTAGAGCACATCACTATATGATGTTTTTTTTTTAGTTTTACTTTTAACAACGGCAACATGCCAAACGATACAATATCTGCATACCTCTTCGCGTCACTACTCAGTTATCAACCTCTTTATAAGATGATATTTACCGTTATAAAAAATTAAATATTATAAATAAACAGATATGTTAAAATACAAAAACAGAACATAAATTGTATCTTTTAAAGAAAAAAGCATAAATGTCGCGCGGTAACATATTTCTTGGGCTTGTCTTGTTGCATAAAGTTTATGATATATATAAAAAAAAACGCTTACGTCCTGTAATCCGTGGTAAAACGGTGTGGCATATTAATCCCAATACGATATATGATCAGAAATTCTATATTTTCAAGTATAAATAAATAGAAATAAAACAGTTTTAGCTTAAGAGACCGTTACGGCGCAGTGGGACTTAATCTAATTGTAAGCGCGGTGCTTATAAGTTCGTTTCCCGCTCAGAGGAATGATTATGTTTAACAAATTTTGTTTAGTTTTGATTGATGAATAAAGCACGATGGTAATTACCGCCAATCAACTCGCAACATCACAAAAATTAGGGTGAAATGTCAGTATCGGAATCTGAACGCTAGGTTCCCTCTGTTACCGTACGATGAGTGGAAAAACGTGAAAGTAATATAATTTTTTTCACTCCGGATCCATAAGCAGGTGAGGTGACGCTATCTCGTATTCATGGGCGATATATCACGGGGCCAGGGGACTGTCAGGGGGAGGGGGCGTCTTGACGTACAATTATAAAGATAATAACGTTTGGATCGCGAGTTTTTATTTGTCGCGTTTGATTTATGGCGGCGCGTGTGAAGGGAGGTGTTCTTTTTAATTGTTAGTAGTTAGTCTTGTTTTGCTTTTGTTTTTTTTATTTTCACGCTGTATCCCGCATTATGCTGGGTAGGTAGAGGGAACTAAGTGTGAAGTAACGACACTCCGCTTCCTTCTTTCCCTCGAATTTGGAGACGTTGTATTGAGTGGCGGAACTGTAAGCTGCGTTTTGCTTCGATACCAGAGCGAGGAAATCATAATATAATATTTCGTTTTACGAATTGGAATTCAACGAATTGGAATCGAATTCACTACCTACACGCGTTTACAGGCACCCGCTTATACCCTCTAGTTAGTGTTGTTAGATAGTAATTAAGAATTGTTGTGTTTTTGTGTATGTAGACTTAGTTTGTTGAAAAAATTGTCTTTGGTAATCTTGTTATAAATATATATTAAAATTCAAGTAATATTTCAACAACTTCATATTTATACTTACTCACGATATACGCAAATATAGACATGCTTACTAATCTAGTTCAAAATAAATCATCCAAGATTTCTGAGATTGTTCTCACTTTGGAGTTTTCTAAGAAACACCATCCTGTCATCTCGATTCACAAATAGGTGTCGATATAAAAGAAAAGAAAAACTCACGCATAACTTCGTATCTCGTTCCCACGATAGGGTGTTTGGCTTCAATGGAACAAAATGAAACAATACAAGTGAAATACGAACGACACGTAAACTATTTTGATTAGCCGAAAGCCCGCCGCCGCCATATTTCTCAACTTGTCATTTTGCTTTTTGCCGCCATTCCGCGCCTTGAAAACTTAATTCCGTTTTTTTTCTCTCAACCAACCATATTATTTATGCGCAAGAAACTAAACGTCTCCATTATAGTGATAACAATCGATAATATTAATTATGTTATATAATAATAATATGTTGTAGAAAAAAACCTGTTTCAAAACGAGCTTCTAGATAATTCTATATTATCAGTACAGTTAGTTATAAAGTATATTTTAACCTAATCGTATTTTTTTCGAATCGGACATTCGATGTGGCAAAAACAAAACATCGATCAAGACCGCTCACTCTCACATAAATCAGATTGCCGGGAAAGAGACAGGTGCAAGGATGGCAAGTCGATTTTACAAATGGGCGGGGCTTAGTGTGGACAAAACAAAAGAGTGAAAAGGCTATAATAGTATTGCAAAGTGCAGTGCGCTAGAGCGGGACGGGTATATTTTTTTTTTAGCAAAGGAAACGCCAAGACTGGGAAATCTCGAGAAAAAGATGGCAGTGGAAATTGCTTCTGTAGTTCATTAGTTGAAATGTAAGGATATTTGTTATTTATGCACTTTTACGTGTACATTTTTTTTATTTTGTTTGGAGTTTTATCATTTTCGAACGTTAAATTAATAGTATGTACGTTTTATTACGGGTTTAGCTTTTATGGCTTATTATTTTTAGTGGGAAACATCATTCTTTTTTAGCTTCACGCTCTATCCCGTATGTAGCTATATGCTGGAAAAACGTAGCTAGTGTTAAGGCAATATGTAAGCTACTTATTTAGAAAACGTATAAAAATTTGAACGTATGGCTCACTGGTCAGAGCGCCTGGTCGGTTTCCAGGAGGCGCGGGTTTTATATACGTTTTCTAAATAAGTATTTATCTTTCCTAAGTGTGGATTAACACTTTAAAAATGTTTAAAAATATGTAAGCTAATTACCGCCCATTTAACAAAAAAAAATATTAATACATGGTATTTTGTGAGTCATTTTACAATTTAGTTGTAAAACAAATAGCTCACGTAATGAGCTATTAAATAATTACAGTGAAACGTAATAAACAGCTTAACTTACATTGTATCTTGTATTTTATGGATGGTTTCACTTTAATAAAATTAACCAAGTATCCCGTAATGTTGAAAATAATGATATATTATATTTCTTTTTTTTTAATTTCGTATAAAATCTAGTCAATAATACTAAAAACATACATTTTTTTAACAGTTACATTTACTAAATATATTTTTACGGCTGAATTTATAAAATTATTGTCAAATATGTAATGAAGAATAAAAATTAAAGTAATAACATGATAAACACGCTCTACAACCCATTAAAAATAATATTTTGACAATACCACCATTGTTGTATACAAAATTATCTATGATTCCACCATACAATAGTAATAACGTTATATTAAGAATCGTAACAATTGAATCGGTCACGGAACAAATTGGTTAATTAATTCGAGCTGAGCAATTTGAGCAAGTTGAGCAATTTGAGCAATTTGAGCCAACTGAGCAATTTTCGTATCATGACCGACGCTGAGTGACGGTGGGTCACGCTGCGCGATCACGATCAGGCAAATTACTGTTCTGTATAAATCTACCGGAACCACGTTAAAGGTTGATATAATATCTATTTTGCTTGTATTTTCTATTACTTGAAATTTAGGTTCAAATTGATTTTAATGTGTCTTTTTTTTAAACAAGGATAAATAGATAAAAAAGACTTAAAGATATTTTAATTTACTACTATGAATATAATAGACAAAGCAGGACGTTGGGCCATACAATACGCAGTGTCTCAAAGGTTGGGCGGCAAGTGGAAGTGTGAAAAATTTAACACTACGTTCACTCTGCCTACAGCTGCAGGATACAGCGTAAAACTTGCTACTCTTATAAAAAACTATAACAACTATTTATGAGATCAGTCGTGGCACAGAGGCACAATTGTGCGACTGTAAACGCGAAAGGTTATGGGGTCGATTTCCACTCGAAGAAATGAAGTATTTAGGTAATATTTTAATTTATATTTTTTTTGCTCTGGTAACGAGGTCAAGCGCGGCTTAGATTAAGCCACTGAAAAAGCGATGCCACGAGAATTTGGTGGCAAGTGGGGAACGAAGTGTCGAACACTAAGTTCCTAGGGCCCCTCTGCCTACCCTGCTATGTTCGACACACACAGTGAACCTAAAGAACTACAACCGTTCAATGCAACCACGACAAAAAGAAATCACCATAATAACACCAATTACCCTAATCACGGAACGCACCATATGCTCAACACAATTCAATTCAATTCGCAATTTATAGAACTTCAATCAAAACTTAATTTTCGGCGTATCAAACGAAAATTACATATAATTATTGTATTGTTGTACGTTATTATGCATTTTTCACCTTCAATTTAGTCTTAGGGAACCTGTATTGCGGCTGTATAATCATTCTGTAGTCACTCATACGTAGGCAGTCATTCGTATTGAGTCAGTCAGTCATTTTGAAATTATATTAAGTGATAGTTACACTTAATTGCTTAATTTGTTGTTGTCGTCGTTAAGTTGTGTAGTGTTCGTGTTGTTAGCACGAAGCATAATCGTGTTAACGCATAGGTATAAGAATGGGGTGATAAGGTGAAATGGCTACTTTTTAGTTCTTTTTTTTTTTCATTTTTTACGTAAAAAAATAATAATCGAGGCCTGTTGATACACAAGCGTGTGACTTTGAACGCGACAGTTTGTGGATTCGATTCACGAATGAAATATTTAATATTTTCATTTTTGTTGTGAAGGCAAAGCCCGGCGTTGTGTTGCGCCACTCAATACGTGAGGCCTCCAGAACTTGACGGAAAGTGGGTCTTCTGTCTACGCCGCTGCTTGCGGGATACAGCGTGAAGCGGGAAAAAAATACCAATTAAGAATTAAAGTCTTATCTATACCGTCTCAGCTTAACGTCAATCCTTCCAAAATTACAGGCAGACACTTTGATTTTCGATTTGGACATTTAGTAAAAACGATATTTTTTTGTTTCAGGTAAGTCAATCATCTGTACAGGAAACAGTAAGTAACACTGCGTATCACCACATTGCCCAACTCGTAAGGGGTTTTATTTTAGGTAACAACCTTCTTAATACCGACTTAACAATATATATTTGTTATTTCTCCTTCTTATTAATACGCACTCAAATTCATTTCATAAAGTCTGGAAAGGAGATAGAAATTAAATGTTGCCATCAAAATTCCTCCTTCTGCACCTCGTAATGCTATCGAAGCGTGAATACAAAAATACATACGGCGTTTATTTAGAAATTAATAAATAGAAACTTTGTCTAAACTAGACACAGTATCTTACAGCCCGCGATGGTTATCTCGAGACACGAACGCCGTCATCCGATACATTCGATACAACACTAGCTGAGAAATCGAGTAGGAAAAACGATAATATCTCATATGACAGCCTTCTCGATTTGTTGTTTTTGTATAGCAGTAGGTAATTGTGGTGGCGCTATTTGTATTGTAGCTGCGGCGTTGCGTTTAAAAAAAACTAATTTTGCCTATGACTTTGCTGTATTGTGACAGCTAGTACTATTATAAATAATAAATATTATTTTTATTATCAATACTAAAAATAATAATACAAATCGTTAAAGTTAATATTAAAATTTATTTGCATAATATTTCTTTGTTATTTTTTAAGCCCTGTGTTTACATTACGAGCAAACGCACAAACTTGACAGACAGTATCAAAAAATCATTTCATATAAATAATGACATTTGATTCGAATTCACAAGTCCGGCAGGGTCAGATTTTATTTAAGTCTTACTCTTTTTTTTTCATCCAACGCTTGAAGGCTCAAATTTCTGATGAGATCTCGTACGCATACCAAACATACTTGATGTTATTCCACAGTGATTTTTTTCCAATGGCCGTCCAGTATTATGTATATAGTTTTTTTTCTCAAAGATAAATTCGTTGGACATGCAAGGGTATGGGTGGTGTACGTTTTTTACAATACAGCGTCCACTACCGGTGTGTGGGGCTGGTGATATTTTATCTCGTACCCTTTGGGATTAAAGGTGGGAATCGTGTGAACCTAAATGAACGTGCTTAGCTGTATGTAAGCCGGGTGCCAGGTTTCTCAGCGACAGAACAAGACAGCCGAGTGAGAATTAACGCGCTTTCAAATTGCGATCTCCCAACCAATGTGTCGGATACCCAACAATTTTGTTAACTTACACTACACTGTACGGATAATGATACTCTGGAGGTGTTGGTTTGGTTTGTTGTATTTTTTTTTGTCTAAATATATTTTATAAATACAAATTTAGAGAGATTTAACTTTAATAAATACGAAACATTAAGATTATTCCTTTCAATTTCATTTCAAAAATCGATAAATATTCTTTAAAATTTATTAGCATTTCATAGATTTCAAGACAAAATTCCACTGCCTTCAGACACTGCTCAAATATCTTGCCCAAAATCCTATTTCTAATCAAAAATATAACTCCAGCGTCACGTTTCTAGATCTAGATACTACTAAAACCCAAAGACACTAAAAATCCATCCATACTTTTCTTAACCATAAAGAAATTAAACCATACCCCAACTATTCGGACATCCACCATAAAATCATCCGCAACACATTGAAAACGGCGTCCGTATACTCGTATAGGTATACCACACCATATCTTGTCCAAAATCCTGTTTCTAATCTAAATTATGAGTCAGGTGTCACATTTGAGCTATGCCGGGGCTGACGGTCCACGCGCATCACGTCACGGCAGCACAATGCCCGCTATTGTCCAACAATGCGTGAAATGGCTGACAAACGATGACAGCGCGCCGCCCGACGCCGTCCACCTCCTGCAATTTATGATAGCCTATTACGAGATTTAATGACACCAAACGTTAGTGCGCCAGTTTGTTGGGTGATGTCTTTTTAATAATTTTTGAGAGATTGGTACATTTTTTTTGTTAATGCTGTGAGGTTATCGTGATGCTGGGATAGGGTCTGGCTGCAAATGTCATTGTTGTGGGTTCTATCTCTATACGGATAAATGGTAGATAAACTGCGGCGTTTACCTTCGTCACTCGATACGCAATTTAGCCGGAGAGCGGAGAATGAAACGTCTTAAACAAACAAAACATATAAGTATGTCTTAAAAAGCTACTTTTTATAACCAACAAATAAATCATTCATTAAATATTATGTTGCGAAATTAACTTAAATTATATATAAAAAAATATAAAATAGAATTAAATTTAAACGACTTTCGTTGCTAATGTCAACGCAAGAAAACTCCAAGTCCATTAAATATATTAAAAAAAAACAATCACAATTGAAACTCTGAATGAACTTCAGCTTCGAAAAAAAACTAAAACAAAACCCCAAACCAGTCCAAAAAACCCAAAAGACCCAAAAATTCCACCACCATCAACATGGACAACGCGTTTCTAAACAGCCAATCTTCGCCTGTCAGCCAGGGTATCTCTCTCAGTCCAAATATTTGCGGATGCCTCATAAATTCCGGCGTCGTCCCAGGATAACATACATAATGCTCCGTTTGGTAAACATATTGTAATGGAAAACGGCGTTATTGTTTGCAGTTTATGATGTCGCGTTGTAAACTGTATACCGATAATGTTTGGAGTCTCTGCCCACTATTTATCATGGAGAGTTATTGGTGTTTTTTTCTTTCTGTCATACTCTTCAATTGAATAGTTTCGCGTTGTATGTAGAAGGGTAGGGGAAACCAGTTTTAAGATTTTTCTTACCCGTTCCGCCTTAATCGTCCTATTTTCTTGATATTGCGTGTTGAATGGTGGAACTTAACGCCGCGCTCTCTTTTGTCAAGAGCGGGACATTACAATTATTTATACAATCCTTTCCCCAAATGAAAATCAAACCCATAACTACCCTGTTTTAACACAAGTTTCCTATATAATACCTTGTTTTGCGAGATAAACGTGAAGCTGCTTCTGCTTAAATTTATTATTTCCATAAAGAGAATGAGGGAATTATAATTTAAAAAATGCTTTTTTTCCGTCCACGAGGCTAAATAAGGGTATTAATAAACTTTTAAATATATTTTCAATGTGGTATGGATATTGTGATATGTATTGTGTGCACCAAGTCGACTTCTTATTAAGAGTCGCAGCTGCTACTTTAGCAAGGCTGCGGTCACAAATATTTATATGGTAGAATATATTTTCATTTGTAAGTTAGGTAAGTCTATTTTTATTATATGACTTACATTGTTGCTTTATAAATATTTCGAAAAAATATTTTTCTATTAATGAATGCGGCTTCGCTCTTGTGGTTGAACAGAAATAAAGTAATAAAAAGTTATTTGTCTATAACACCTGACGCGCGATATGGGTTTAATTCCCGCTAGAGAATTAAAGAATTAATATTTTCATCTCCTCGCTCCAATAAGAGTTACTCAACACGAAACGCTTCCGATAAATGTACTATAAGAGACAAAAAGAGTATTTCAATTCACTCAAATTCACGCGTTCAAAACTATAAGTAGGTACAGATTGATTTTCACATTTTTTTCACCTCGATCAAATTTAAACCTGAAAACACGATCAAAGAACCTAATACCATATAAAATACACCGTCTCAGTAAACCGCCCTTTGTGCTGTTGCCGCCCTTTCAGGGTGCAGATAGCTCGAATTAAAGTTGAATTTAAACCATTTTATATTAGCTGGCTTAGATCGGCCGGGCGCCGCGCGGCTGCGATAAGAGAATTGGCCTGTCAAGCACCGCATGATATATTTGACCAGAATTTACATACTCCCCCATTTTCATTTTGTACGTGCCCGTGTATATATAACGTGGTCCTGGTGGTGGGTATTCCGCTGTCAAACGTTGAGGCGTTATTTTTATGTATTTTCCGTGTTCTTTTTGTTTGTGTGTTTTTTTTTTGTTGGAATTAATAGTAAATTATGTTTAAGAAGCGATAGTTTTCATTAATTTATGACAAATTCATAAAAAACAATATGAAGTAATATATTTTAAGTTCGTGATTTGTAGAACCTTTTCCTCCAATTAGAAATGCTTGCACTAGTTTAACTGTTTAACCAAAAAAATATATTCATAATATTATTGAAAAAATAAAATTTTCAATAATAACAATATTTCTCAGACAAAATCACTCAATTCCGAATTTTATTTATTGATTTAAGCTATTTTTACATTTGTACTTTATCCGATCTGTCTTCTTCAAACCTAAATTGACTTCTCATTTTACAAAATCACAAACGTTGTATACGAGATCAAAAAAAATCAAACAAATATATCGTCAAGTGCAACTATTAACATTTTTTGTTACTCCATCAGTCCTTTCATCTTTTCCATTCGAAATAACAAAAGGCTTAATAACGGCTAACGCTCCGTAGATCTTCTGATCTCATGCCAAATGCTTAATTGTTCCAAATGAGATGGTACCAATACATATTATATGGTTTACTTGATGGCGTCTGTCTATCACAATACGAATTATATGTAAATATTAATAATAGCCTCTTTGTCTTTGATGTAGATAATAGAAGTGTGATCGAAACGATTTGTTATATCGAAAAACGTATTAAACATCAATAGTTACTAACAAACATATAAAATTTTGTTTTTACTATCTTTTTATTTATTTTCAACATAGATAAAGAGAAGTAAAAGCAAGCCACAGATTATATTCATGTAATATAATTTATTTTACATTAGATTATGTTAATAAATTATCTGTAGCAACAACTCAAAGTGATGCTAACGCTCTAAAAAAAAATGTTATAATATTTCTTAATGGTTTAAGCTCACAAGTATATAATGTAAAAACCAATTTGACTGTTACAAGATACCGTTCATGAAACGTACTATACAATCCACGACAGTATTTTCCTTATCCCGGAGCTGTAAATCATCACTATTGTTGCTAGTGTCCCGGTCACCTACGGCGTCTACCTGAACTGCAATGCACCGGAAGGAGTACCGGGAAGTCCGCTGCTAAATAATATTAACGTTTATAATATTTGCTGTTATCAAATATTTGTATGTAATGCATTTATTATAATTTATATTTTGAGTCTATTGCGATAGTTACGTCAAGTAATTAATTCCTTCTGCCTACCCTGCTATATACGTGATACAGCGTGAAGCCTGCATTTAAAATATTCTGGTAGTAAGTATATGATAACTATATATTACATTTCCAATTGAAGTTGTGTAGGTTAACAATAGGTTTTGAGCTTGTTGTTTTGAGCTAATACTCCACATATAATATCCTATAAAACTATAAGAGTTAAATAAACTTATTCATATAAATATAGGTTTATTTCTCCATCTTCCATCTAAATTCTTCCTCAAAAAAATAACAGCTATTTACTAACTACCAACTTGTCAAAAAACAAATATAATAGAAATAAAGATTTAAACATAACAAGCAGAGTCACATGCAGGGCTAGTCGTAAACGAAACGCTAGATACTGCGGCAATTTATATATAGCATTAGCACAAAGCTTTCACGATACCGGAGCTGGAGCTTACAAAGCGCCTGGCTATCCTCCAACTGACGCTAGATGTCGCCCAGGAGTTCCGTCATATACGTCTGACTATATTTTTAGTCTTTTTAATCTGTATTCTTTATCTGTTTCTAGTTCTTTCTATTTATTAGAAAGAATATTACGTAATAATAATAAATTGAACTCATAAAATACTTGCGACAGTTCTATATTACAATTTAAATGGAATCCTAGACAGGATTTACTTTAAGCCCTAATCTTAAAAGAATTCAACTCAACAATTTTATTTTAATGCTACAGAAGATCAGATTGCTGGAGTCTATTAAAAGTTTTTGACGTACCTTAAATTCAAACGGTAAGCCATCTGATAAACGAAAAAAATAAAAGTTCGGCCGAGTGCGCTCCGACTTTATCTGTACCCGTTAATATCCAATTGAAAAAAAGTAAGTGACAGCGCGCCTTTTTAGACGTTTCATTTTTTTTAATACAATCTGTTTCAAGTGAAAAAAGCTATTTGATCTAGCAATTTTTCGTTTTATCGCTGTAATTATATTTATCATAAAATTCTTAACTAGTCAATAAATATTTATCATTGATATCATCTTAGAGTAACGTAATTTAAATATTGACACATGACATTCATTTATATATTAATTTAAACGTTTAATTATTCATTATAAAAAAGACTTGAGCACCTCACATTAATAGTTTAAATTTTCGATATTTGCGTGCCTTTTTTAAAAAAAAAATGCTCCCTAACCATTCAATAATTTGTCATATTGTAAAATAGCTGCGTAATATGCAAATGTGTGGTTTTGAGAATTATCGACTTATCTCGAATCTAATTTAAACATTAATTTTGTGACTTGTAGCGCTTGAAGCCATTTATTATCTGTCGTTCTGACAACACAGATAATATAACTGGTATAGACTACAACGATTTGAAATTTTGATTATTTCAGTTGGAAATTATAAAATGCTATTAAATATATTTTTAAATTATAATTTTTATTACTTTCAAAGTTTAAAAAAACACGGATATAGTATGCGTACATGTTATTAATGTAACAGTCATCGATCAATCATTTTTCTATGATAAAGGCAGACGAGAGATAACAGTCAGAATATTCTTTTTAAATTTAATATTTTTGATTCAGAAATAATAGAATTCTTTACAGTCCATCCGAAATAGTTGAAAATATAAATAACTTGCATTTTATTACAAATTAAATTAACATTTTTCCCTACAAATTATATAATAGACGTAATGACACAGCGGGCCAGCGGTCATTGTTAAGTTGGTTGTAGGTTCAATCTCCACTGGACGGAATAAATCATTTTCATTTCTTCGCCCTAGTAAGCACCAAGTTTTGGCTACACTTGATTTAAAGTGTTCATACACATTTTTAAAAGTGTCATTTTAAAATTTGTCGTTTTAATAAATTTCATACTATAGTCAAGTTAAGTAAAATTCAGTAACGTGTTAGAACAACTGAAATGGTAACTATAAATAATTGCTTAATACTTTTAAAACATATTATTAAACAATTAAAACCATAAATTAAAACTATTTTTTTAAAAAACAAAAATAAAATACAATCATTTAGATTACATTCAACACACAACTTCAGTATTTTTTTTACATTTCGTTTGACAAATATTAATTGCTATACAGTTCTGGTTCGTAATGAAAATTCCGAGCCATTTGATTACGAATAGTTCGCTTAGATATGGTTTTTAATTAAAACCTATTAATCAGTATTTGAATTAAAATATTTTGGCGCTTAGTTATCATTAGTTGTAACCATAAATGTAGATAAAAAGAAATATTAGGCTGAATATTGTAGATCTCATACAAGCTCAAGTGAAATAATTAAAACTTTTTGTCGCCCACACGTTTTATAAATAATGACACAACTTTTTATGCCTACACATTTTTTTTGTTGATCTATCGATCATATCTACATATATACTTTATCATTTTGAATAATGTTTTGAAAATTTTACATAACAATAAATATTATTTGCGATACTTTTTTTCGTTACGAAATTTTCATATAAAATTTATACTACAAATACATTTGTTTTATTCAATTTATCAATGTCTGATTAAGGTTCAATTATGACAAAAATGGCATATTAATTTATTTATTATAGAAGGTTAACACTGCAGCCGTACAACGGAACGCAGGAGGATGTGGCCGCGTCCTTCTGTCACAATTAATTTCCGCACGAAATTGGCGCGAAAACTGTCGCGGGACGGCCATGGCGGGAATTTTAATTACGCACTCGCACTGCGAATACCGATGTCGTCTTTAAATTAAATATAAATTATACGTTCTAGGCTTACGTTTGCAAACAAATGTTTGGAATTAAGCGACGTTATTTCAATTTAAAGGAAAATATTTGGAAATTGTATTTTCGTTACCTATTCGTGTCGTATTAAACAATTGTTCTAGACAGCTACACTGCTTAAGGTGAGATTTTGGAAATTTACTGTTAATTTGGGGCAAAATGTTTTAAGATTAAGTCTAATAAACGGTATCATAGTTTATTATTGTTTATATTTGCTATGTTTGTATTCCATGAAACGAGTATGTATACACTCAACTTTAAAAATAGTTGTATGTTTTATTACGGAGTCACTATGAAGTTATAAAGCAAGTCGTTGCATAATTGTCAAGTGTTTACAGCATAAGACAATAGTTACTAACTACTATTTATATAAAAGTCGAAAAAAAGAAATAAGTTAACAATAAATGTCCTACAAAATATGAAATACAAATAAGAGAATACCTTATAAAAATGGTTTAAATTGTTATTTAAACGTCAATTATACACACGATTTCCATAACAAATACAATCGATTGACAGTTACAGCCATCTTGACACAAAAAGTTAGCCCTTTGCCGTGACTTTAAAAATAAAACAAAAAAACCAAAGCGCTAATGGTAACATATTTCGTTGCTCAGAAAATGATAACAAGTCAAGCCAAGTTCAAGATAAGTGAAATTGCGAGACAAAATTGTCACGCGGTCGCATCACTATGCAAATACACATCTTAATTGCTTCAAATATCTTTACTACAATCTACTAGAGACGCCGTTTCTTTTAAAACAATTATGTTAATGACCAACGTCGGACTATAATTTACAATTACGAGTTTTCTAGATGATGTTTTAGTATTTTCTGTAGTTTTTAATTACATTATCTGTTAATCGAAGAATCGTGTACGAGATGTAAGCGTGGTTTTGTAATATGTTGATTTTTAAAGTAGCTTTGGTGATACTTGATTGACTATAACGTCAATGAATATAAATATGAGGCCGGACGTGGTGCAGCGAGGCGGGGAAATATATATTTTTAATGAAACATAAGTGGGCAGTGTGTGGAGAGCGGAATGCCTTTACGTGCGTACGTGATTTAGGTTCATTCTGACTACCCCCGTTATTTTCGGGATACAACATGAAAAAAAATATATACTTTGTAAACTTATAGAAATATCTCTACACAAGATCAATCAGTGCGCCCCAAAATACTTACAACAACCAACAGCAACACAAAAACATGAAAAATAGAATATCTAAAGCCTTTATCACACAGAAATTGCGAAACAAAATCCAATTACCCAACAACAAAAAAAGTCAGCCACACCACCCAGCATTACAATTGTCACGGGAACATCATAATCGCGACGGGATTTATCCAAAACCGCCGGCATCCCCACAACGTCGGTACCAACGCTTCATAACACAGCTGGGTCCCGCCCAGCACCAGCAACGCGTACGTTCGCATTAGACGAGACGCTCAAATTAATACCACCAAGCGTTGGACACCTGCGCCTTTCTTTCCATAATAAATCCTACCAACCGGAGCACCAGACCAATCCCGATAAAGTTAGTTCCATGCTGTTTTTTCTAAAGCCATATTTCAAAGTGTCATAGTTAATCTTTTTATCGAAGTTTTGTTAAATGCTAAGAAGTGCACCCGAGCTGGTCTCATCTGCTCCCTAATTACGGTAGATAAGTTAAGTTATCATACTATAAGTCTTGTGACTTATGTTTGGAAAAAGATTTTTGATGGCCTTTTATTCGATTAGGAATTATTTAGAGTTAGTTTTAGGATCAATAATTGGAATTAATGTGGAAATTTATATTATTATTCAATAGTAATTGTTTTTTCAAAGCTTCAGTTCAAATTTAAATAAATGTTTTTAGCAGTTTCATACAAAACGAACGGGAATTGGATGGAGAAACGTATATACTCAAACTCTAAGTACCTAACCTGCAAAACTACAAGAAAGAGTTTAAAGCATTAAAACCTATTTTAATTACTGATATTATTAACATAATATTATAAAATATATCAACTCCTCAAGACGTATCTAATCTATCCTTCAAATGGCAACCCCAAACACAGAATAGCGTAACCATAGAGATTACAAGTGAACTTTTCCGATCACGACGCCATAGACAAAGCTCGAATTAAACACGGGTGGATTGGCAGGCAACCCTTTAACGGTCCGGGTGAATTGGAGTGACAAATTGCTGTCTGGTACTGTTTATATTTGTTCTAATATGATAATGCGCTTAGATTTTTGATTGTTTTACGTTTCTTTTTTAATCTGTGACTGCTGTTTTATAGGTGTCTGTGGTGTTTCAAAGAGGATTTTTGGCTATTGAGAGAAACGCGTTTGTGTATCAAAAATATAATTTACTAAGACTCATTTTGGTGAACATAGTAGAGTTATTATATGTTACATTTTTCTTTCTGGTTTTTTTATGTACTTCTTGATCTCTAACCATAAATCAAAAGAAAAAAAATGCAAAAAATATTTAAAAAACACACCAAAACCAAGCAAGCACACACATATTTGTAATTCATACCTAATTTAAAGCACAAACCAAGCGGCGGCGGCGGCGCGATATGAACGGAAAATTTTCACAAAATAATCCGTTCCCTAAACACACAGGTCATCCCGTTGATATCGGATAAACCCCCATAAAGCTGATTAAGCCGGTTTTAAATTCAGCGTTTTGGGGTAATGAAACTTTCTTATCAGTGCCTTGTTTTGAATTATGGTGGCGGCTTATTCAAATGCGCGCAGACTACCAACTTCTAATACCCACGCTGTTTTAATTGCCTATTATATTATTGTAATTATTATTTGTTATCTATTTTTGTTGGTCTGGCTTGGACCGTTGAGACCGTTTTGGTACGAGGCAGATTTGTTTTTTACAAGAATTTTTTTAAAGGCGGTAGTGAAATTTTATTACCTTGATAATAATATAACACCTTCATATATTTACATTTTAATTTGCATATTGATAAAGCACCTATTTATTAGATTGGAATTAGCTTGGCATTATCTAGTGAAAACACCTCGGTAGATTTTTATTTATCATTACGTTTTTAATCGTTTCAAAGCATTCAGTATCAATCGAAATGTTAAAATAGAGAAGAATTAGAGAAGAAAATTATTTAGTTCAATACAAAGTAAAACTTAGGTATCGATCAAAAATACAATACCAGAGTAATACTTATTTAGAAAACGTATAAAAATTCAAACGTAGCGGGACTCTAACCTGCGCCTCCTGGAAACTGACCAGGTCGGTTTGTTTGGTTTTTAGTATAAGCGCTTTATAATATTAACGTTAGCAAGTAAATATTCATATTATATATATACATATATACAAAATAAAAAAAAGACAACCAAACAGATTCACTCAGTAAACACTATTAAAATGTTCAGATTAGCGTTTTGGGGCAACAAACAAAATTATACAATAATATAACACAGTACGTATGTTTGTTCGCTTAAGCCGTGCCTACAGGGTGAAGCTAACCCCTTCGCAGTTTGATAAATGGCCAATTACAGGGCCCGCCCCATCCCCGTCGGTAGCTTGTTGCCTATTTTGAATCGCTTTTGCTTTTTCGTTTAGATTAATATCTAAATAGGATAGATTCTATCCCGCTTAGCATCTATGTTGTTTTTAAACGTAAATTTTCTACCCCTTTTGTTTAAGATTTTGTTGATTTCTTTGTTTTCATCCTATCTTTCAATCGTGGCGCGGGGGTATAAGCGTGCGACTGTAAACTCGACTGTGGTGTGTTGTGGGTTCAATTTATCTTCTTGCTCTGGTAACGAGGCAAAGCGTGGCGTTGAGCTCCGCCATTCAACACACAATGCCTCCAGAATGCGTCAGAAAGTAGGGAACGACACTTCTGTTGTTATAATGGAGGAACAGAGTGTCTCAACACTAGGTTCTGAAATTCCCATTGCTATGTATGGGATACAGCGTTAAGCAAAAAAAAATATCTATTTTGGTATTGACTTAATTGAGTCGCAAGCTCACATATCAACTCTCGTTCGAGCTTTTAGCGTCTTGATTGCGTGGAATGTTGTACGTTTTAACATGTAAAATGCAAATTTTAAATTGAATTTATATGTTGAAAAAAATCCACATTGCTCACCCTTACTTATTTTATACGTACATACATACATGTTTAATGTCTTGTTTTTGTTGTGGCTATTGAGTATCTGTTTATACCTTCCGGAGTTAAACGAGAAAGTTAAATGGCAGAACCTATACTTGTTTTATTCAGTTTTCTAGTCTTGCATCGTTAATTCAATTGGCTATCATTTTTCTACGTTACATATATTATAATTCTTGGCAATATTTTTTCATATAGATTTAGACACATTATACTTTTTTTAGATCACTTATGTAATTAAGAATTCGTAAAAAATTGTAAATTATGTTGATTTAAATATATATTTACTAACTATCAATAATACAGATAGTATCCTACTGTAAATGCGTTGATTCTGAGTTCGTTCTCCTATCGAAGAAATGAATATATTGAAGTTATTTTGATCCCCACCGTCTCGTCGCCGAAATGCGGCGTTGAGTTCCGTTCCGTTCCAAATAGTGGGGAAAGGATTATCTTAACACTAGGTTCCCTTTGCCTGCTTTGAGGAAAATACTCTACTACTGCTGATCATATAGGTACCTACATTCATATATACAATACATAACATATTATTTACAAGGCCATTTCCTTCGGGCTTAAGTACATCTTCGTGTTCAAAAGGAAAAATTTTCCATGGGGAAGGGCTTAAAACAGTTTTTTAATTATTTAAGGGCTCAGGTGGTTAAGAGTCCGCGCTCTCGGTTGTCATTAGTTGATAAGGGTACCCCTGTTTGTTTTGTATTCGAAGTAATTGCTGAGCTAAAAAAAATTCCACTCGAAGTCGGGGATTTAGTTATCTTTTAAAGGCGTCGAATGAGCTTTCTGTTAAATGTTTAGTTCTATTTTAAAATTTTACTGGGCTAATTTTATTATTATATTTATTATTTTAGTTATCGATATCTACAAAATATTGTATTATTGTATTTTTTTTATATTCCTTCGTTTTGCTTTTTGAGTGGTATTTTTAATTAATCGTTGCTTGTGTACTAGCTGACATTACTGACACACTCTTATTTTACAATATCATGATTATATATATATATATATATATATATATATATATATATATATAT
>DWAN01000523.1:0-23343 GCA_018230445.1 Heliconius hewitsoni | reverse complement strand
AAAATCTTTTCACCCTTTTTGTAATCCTAACTTGAATCTGATAGAATAGCTCCTACTTAAGAATTATTAGGCCATCGTGGCCCAGGGGCACAAGGGTGTGACTGGAACGCTACGGTTGTGGGTTCGATCCCCTATCGAGGAAATGAATTATTATTTATTAATATTTTTATTTCTTCGCTCTGGCATCAAGGCAAAAACCCGGCGTTGTTCCGCCACTCAACATGCAATAGACTTGACACTAGATTCCCTTTGCTCACCCTGTTGTGCGTTACAGCGTGTTACAGCGTGAAGCTGATTTTTTTTATTTACTTAAGAATCAGCTTAACGATTTCTGTAACTAACCCTGTTTCTAAGACACAAAATAAGTAAACATATTAAATTTTATACAATAGGCATGCACTGTCGTCATTGCGGTGCCGCCTCTGTCGCGACAGCAGCCGCATTAATTATACGTTACCGACATCAGTATTAGAATACATACAATCTATCACAATTAATTTGATTGGAGTAGATGTGTTTATAGATAGATTGTTAGTGAATTTTCGGCCGAATTTTCAAGACGTTTCGTGTTGCGTAGCGGAACTGAACGCCGCACTTTTCCCTGGGTATCAAAGCGAAGAAAAGAAAATTTCTTCTTAAGATATTTATTTTGTTTTACCTTGTCATAAGATGCAAACTTTTTTATTGAATATGCTAAGCATGCTTACCTTAGCGCACTGTTTACTGTGTTTCCTTTTATTTTATTCATAGATTTGTCTTTAATATCATGCTAAACTCTTTTCTTATTTTTATAAACTATTTATATAAACTGGTGGCTCCCGCTAGGCTTCGCCCGCTTGGACTATACTACTATTTATTTTCTCATCTGAATTTCTTTCGTGATCTTGTAACATTTTAAAGACAAAATTCATACATTGTTAGCTAAAGTTTCAGCCAATTTAACAAAATACTTATTTTTAACCGACTTCTCTAAGGAGGATTGTAATCAATTTGACTATATTTCTTTAATGTTTGTTACCTCAAAACGTTTGACTGGGTGAACGGATTTTGATGATTCTTTTTTTATTTAAAAGCTGATGCTTCTCGTGTGATCCCATTTTAATTTATTCCATTTCTGACAATGCGCGAAAAATTCGATGATTCTTTTGTTATTGGAAAAGATCAAGGGTAGTTTGGTTCGGCTTTTAATTATGGGATCCGGTGGAAGTCGGTTTGTTTTGTTAAAAATTGTTTTATGTAACAAAATTGAGACACGCAATTCTTTATATTGACAACTTTTTTATTTGTGAAGCGATTGTAATAAAACAAACTAAATGTTAAATATCTTCTATGTACAGACACCGATTCGTTACGATTTTATTATAAGTATATAAACCAGTCATCTAAGTAATTGAAACTGTAACGCCGAAAGTAACATTTATAAATAAACGGTTTATGGTTCCCGTTGTGTGGCTTTACATTATGTTGGTACATCGTAATCATAAAAATATTCCAATAAAGAATAAATTTATAATTTCACGCATGTTGATAGTGATCTAATTGTATAAATTCATATTATTCATACAGTTATTTATTAATATAATATGGTTGGTACTCGCTTGTTGTTTTAGCTGTAATGTTTATAAGTATATATCATCAACATTAATTCTCAACACCTACATCTTTCTTCCGAAAAAGTATTGGTAGTTATTTACGTTTTGTACAAAAAAAAAATAGTTATGTAATTTCGGTTTTTGTTTATTATTATATATTAATAAGAAAGTCAAAGATGAGTTTTAGGTTATTATTTTACTAAGTATCATTTCTGAATCACACTTATAAATATAAAATAATCTCTTAACATTATTTCAAAAATAGAAATAAATCATTATATTGTAGAATTCTTATAATATTAAAGTATTAGGAAACTACTGAACTATTTTTATTGATTTTTGTCTTAACGTTGCGAGTATTACCTACTATAGATATGACAATGATTAAAATTAATATATTAGTTAGGTTATTTACTCATATAATTTCGTTTTTCGTTACTCTTAGTCGTAGGTCGGTCTTAATATTCTAATACCAAATAAATAATTCTAAATTTAAAATTTAAAATAAAAAAGAATATTATTTGAAAGAGAAAACAGAAATAATTATGAATACCTACACCATTGGAATTGTTTTATGTTAGATAAATACATACAAATCTAGAATTCTTTACAATACATATAAGAACAGTTGGGACCCATTCTCTCAATTTTTAATTTTAGTTGCAGCTAAGGACGTAATTCGAATTCAAGAATTAAATTTATTTGACATACGTAATCAAATCAAGAAGTGATTTTAAAGGTTCTTGCGAAGTAGAAAGAGCTGGCTGGCTGTAAAACTTGGGCCATCGCGAGAGATTTTTATTAGTATATGGATTTACTATTCAAATACGCTATTTTTAAGTCAGTGACATGCAAGAAAAAAATCACATCATAAGATAACTACAATATATCGTGAGAAATACCCAATTTTTTTCAAAAATTAATCATATACGTACCTTTTTTAACATAAATATATTTTTCACTCTCGTGTTAAGGACGTAATACGATTAAGCTATAATGGGAAGGGCCGACATAGTCGGACGTAACTTTATCGAATTTCCTCCTTAGTACCTTGAAGCGTTAATATTGACAGCTTCGACACTTCAAACGTATTATTTTCTATCGTGCTACTTCCATAATTGATGTACAACTATTTACATGCTGTATACTTAACATTATACTATTATATGTAGGAAAGATTTTTTTCTCCATATTCCTAGATTTTTTTGATTTTATTTTGCTAGTCGATGTTAAAAATATACTATGTAATTTTTTAGCTTCACGCTCAATTCTGCATACAGCAGGGTAGGCAGAGGTAATTTAGTGTTAAGACTTAAGACACTCCGTTGCCCAATTTCCGCCGAACCACATCATAAAAGAAGATATTAAAAATACTAACGCCTGAGCGAATTTCAATTCAATCTTCTTAAGCAAATAATTAACGATCAGCGATTAAAAAATAATAGTTTAGGTACAAAAAATAACGACTCAGTATGTTGAGTCTCAGATAAACTAAATATGTTTGTTTCATTACTAAGGATTGAACAATAAGAAACTTATGTTCAATGCATACTAGTGAACAACACGTAATATACGTAATTATATGCAACGAGGAAGAAAAAAGTGTTTCCATACTTAGTTCAACTTCAATTCTATTTTATGTTTAGTTTATTTGTCTTCTCAAGCATCTTCGAGATAGTATTGAATAGACTTGTTTTATGTTTCTTTTTTCATAATACGATATTGAGTTGCTGTAGGTGTTTATAGGCGTAAGCTGAGCTTTACGTTTTTGTCAGTGATCACCAAAAGTACAAGCAGAATTAATTTATCGAATTTTCAATTATCTTGTACTATACAAAATAATGATAGTTCATTCATATTAATCGAATTAAATTCAAAGAGTTATGCACTTTGTCGGTGCATTTTTTCTTATGATTTTATACATATGACGTTATATTTTTATTTATTTTAATGAATATATTTTTTAATTTAATAGTTATTTTTTTTGTTATATTATTTAAAAAAAAGAAGAAATATATTGTTATCAGTTGACCTATCACGAAAAATTCGATACTTTAGCTTTTCGGCCGATTTATCTATCAACTTCGGAACGACGTCCGTGACATTTCTACGCCCTAAGTTGCTGCAGGGTCTTGAATGTTTTCGCTTACAATATGCTTATAAATAGAAAGACTATTTACCTAATAAATGAAGTGAGAAGTAGTTATCAAAGACACACCCTAGGAATTGTCCTATATATCCGTTAGTAGGTAAATTGTTACATATTTAAATAAATGTAGGGCAATCTCCAGAAAAAAAAACAATTAAATCTTATGATTTTACGGTTTCTTGCTTCATCTTACGTTAGCGTTTATATTGAGAAATAATAAATAGAATTAATGTATAGTACCAGTATATGTATAGTAGTAACAATATCTTAGAAAGAAAAAAGTATTTATGTCATTTACATTTAATTGTATACTTACGCTTTTAGTTATATAGGGAGCGTCTTCTATACGTGACAGGCGCTTTTGTTTATTCATCGGATTCTACGCTGACTAGCATTCAAAGGCATACTTTTCGAAATAAAGATGTTTACACTATTTTAGACCTATTAATTATTTTTACATTCTATACATGTTTATACCATCATTAAAAGTAAAACCATATTTATTAGGTAGTAAGCTATTATTAATTATATATATATATATATATATATATATATATATATATATATATATAACAGTATTTTTTTTTATTAAAACATTTTTTTTCTATTGTTACAGAAAGCAAAATGGGTTGCTTTGTCAGTAAAGATAAACTCACTAAGGAGGACATGGACTTCCTCAAAACGCATACGTCTTATGACGAGACTACCATCAAGGAGTGGTATAAAGGCTTCAAGGTAAAATTAGCTAAGGATAGGAAAGTCTGAATACTATATTAAATTGAATTGGAATATTTATTATTATATTTTACGTTTGCAGCAAGATTGTCCTAACGGAAGGCTGACCCCGGCTAAATTCGTCGATATGTACAAGATGTTTTTCCCATCTGGTAATGCAGTGGAATTCTGTGATCACGTGTTCCGAACATTTGATATGGACAAGAATGGATACATAGACTTTAAGGTAACAAATATGCGCTTGTTGTGAATTAATAAGATTCCATGTATGCGAAGGACGATACTATGTAAAATATTGTATTGCTGTGTTTGTATGTAACTCTGTATAAGCAAGCTGTTGCGAATTGTTTGAGTAAATATTTTATGTGCAATTATGCGACATGAGCTCAATTTTCATTATTATTGTCATTTATATATGTAGGTTATTGTGTAACGTTTACGAAACAAGAGGATCATGTGACATCTCGAAATTTTTAATACTTTTGTTTTAGGAATTCCTTCAAGCAATCCATGTGACCTCTAGTGGTACACCTGAAGAAAAGCTAAAATGGGCTTTTCGTATGTATGACGTTGATGGAAATGGGGTCATAGATATTCAGGAGATGACTAAAATAGTCCAAGTGAGCAAATCTTTTTTTAATTTTGTCAATATCTCCGCAACAGTGTTTTAGATATTGACCTAAATTTGAATGTTTTATTATAGGCAATCTATGATATGCTCGGTGCTTGCTCGAGTAATAGGCCAGCCGATTCGGCCGAAGAACGCGCTAAAAACATCTTTGCGAAGATGGATGAGAACAACGATGGCCAGCTTACACAAGAAGAGTTCCTTAAGGGTTGCCTTCAGGATGAAGAGCTATCCAAAATGCTGGCACCTTAAGATGGCAATTTTTTCCCATGCCCGAATATATTCTGTTACACCTAAAGATAACCCGACAGCAATAATAAATTATTTTCATGTATTTATAAAAAAATGACGCACAAATTATTTCTTAGTATAGATATAATTGCCCGTTGCACATATTATCTGAACTATTTGTTTAATTAACGACACAATGCAACAAAATCTAAAGTTGCGAAAATTTTCATCGTGCTTGCGAGACGTAAATAGATCGAATAGAAATCTTTCTGTTTTAGTTTTATGAATGGCAGCAGGTTGCAGAATTATCGATCTAAATATGAAACTCAAACATAAGTTCTCACAATGTCACTAACCAAATTGAGCTTCAATGTCTGCTGTACACGTTTAATCTGCGATCTTTGCTTTCAATCAACCTAAATCTCTATTCTAAAATCGGCACGATTGATATATGTTTATCATAAGCCAATAGTATTATTTACGTCAATTTATCTATACTATACAAAATAAACATCAAGGATTTCGCATTTACTGTTAAGTGAAATGTTGTATGAGTCTTTATTCAATTTCATTGAAATGTACAATTATTTCCTGTCGGGTTATTCTGTCTTCTGCCGTATATGTGTATTTTACGTTCACAGACTAAAAAGCTTATCGAGCGAAATTAAAAGTTTAGGCGTTATAGTCACTTTTAACATTCGCGTCGTGAACGATAACGCTTAAGATTACAGATAAGAAACAGAATAGAACTGTAAATTAGACACTCGCATCGTGAATTTTGTGTTGTAGCTTTTGGAAAAGCGATCACGTCGCGTTGTGGCAATCGCAAAGACCACATAGCGATATTCATGTCATGGCTGTCATGTTGTATGGATATTGAAGAGAGGCCGTGACACGCATGGGACCGCATTAGATTATAACGCACAGTGAATTATATTATGTGAATCCCACCAGTTTCTAAAATTTTTGTTAAATAAGGAAAAAAATATAGTCTAAACAGATACGATACGATCATTTATTAAGTAACGTTTTATTTTTTTGTGGTCATCATAAATTACGATAGTTTTCCATAAATATACAACCTTTTTACGCATAAAAATAACCACCAACTCTATTAAACTTAAAAAAAAAACAAAACATGATTGATTAATTTCTTATGGTATAATCTCTTATATGTTTTAACACATTCTTTTACAGAATGAATGAGTTTTTGAATTTCATAATTTCAGTGTAACTCAGAATTTAAATAAATTATTGATATGTGAGTTGACGTTGACTTTTAGTCGTATAACATGGAAAACTAGGATTTTCGCTATTTGGTCCTATGCAAGTACCACAACGTTTTGTGGGCATTCAATAAGTGATATAACATAATTTTATTCTAATTTTCGTTTTACATCCTCTACAGATGGAGATATTACAGTGACCAATAGATTGTGACCTATTGGTCACTCTAAAATCTTATAGCTCATGTTTTTTCGCTCAATAAAGTTTTTCAGTCTTAGCGTCATATATACATTGTAACCGTACCATACACTTTTTAGGCCAATACTCTCAATTAACTACTTATTCAATATTAAATCTATCAATGGGTATCTAATGTACTGCACAAATATAAACAAAGTCAATCTTATTAAATTATTAAGTCAACAATTAGTGTAGTGCCGGGCGAACGGAATAGGTCAGATTGATAGATTTATAATAGCAATATCTATGTACGCGCATATGCAATCGTAAACACATTGACGCACGGCAATCTGATCACTTCTGTGGAAGTTGAGTCATATTACATGTAAGTTTTATTATATGCATTATATTCGATTAAGTATTTATCGATCTAATGTCGAACGTCGGTGTTGTAAATCGTTCATATTCTGTGTACATTCTTCTCGATCATGTAGACAGGGAATTTCATCTTCTTCGATCAGTTCTAAACTGACTAGTCTTAGCCGATCCTTTTTATTGTTTAGCATCATTAACTTCTTATTACTTAACGGACTTGAGCTTAATAAAAAGAATTCTACGTAGTGATTATTTCGCGTTTCGAACAATTGTTTTTTCATGTTTTACATTCCCCTAACACTGTGCCTTCTAGTTCTTGGTAAAAATAGATTATTACTCACATTTTATTCCATCAATAGCTTTCTCCCAAGCTTTTATTAGTTAAGATAATTTTATTATATCTTCCAAGTACGAATTTCGCCAAATCATGCACAAGTCTCCTTCCAAAAGAGTAGTTAAGGAATCTACAATTTTTAGTATGTCCTAGTCCTTTATCGTTTAGATTGTATATTTATTAGATGTTAGTATAATTAAAAAAAATGCTGTACCTAATACCTTATTATTTTTTAGTTGGCCTTAAATCGACGGGTCGCGGACCGTTTATAAATGAGTATATGATTTTGTTTCTTTTTAGTTTTCAGTGCATCTAAATTTTTTAGGATATCGTAAAATCGAAAGCATATAAATGCATTATATTATATTTTTATAAATATAGACACTAACCATTAAACTTCATATGCATACACGAAGAAATTATAAACAGGTTACGGTGCTAGTAAACTCTACATCATCCATAATTTTGTAACAAACTGAAATTTTATAAAATCATATTTTATATTAATACAAATACATTGTTGCTATTTAATTTACATTTGTATCCTAACAAGAAAGAGTGCACTGGAAAGTAAAATAATTATAACACTAATTTAATCTTACATTCCATAATTTATTACGTACATAAGTTTAATGTTATAAAAAATTTATTTAAATAAATATACTACGTAATTCTCGAATTAAATGTTGATTTTCCTTCATATGTTATAAAATATTGTTTAAATTATAATGATAGTGTCAACATTTGATACGTCATTTTAAAGATCGTCGTTAAGGTATTCCGGCTAAGGTATTTTGAATGGCGATAACATATGTTATATAAAAAGATTTATCCTAGACATTTTAAAATTTGCATTTCTATTGTAATATTTTATTTAATAAATATTCAATCCCATCGACGCGACCCAGGCCTACGTGTCAGTTGTTTCTAGTAATTTTTAAAATTCATCCATTTAAAATTGTATTAGTAGGTCACTTTTATAAATGCTAATGCACATTTCGAATTCGATTTCTATGATACAAGCAATACTTAAAATAATTATACTTGTGGCTCAATTGAAATGTTTATTCCTAATATGCTTGTAAAATTTACTAAGCTTATTATGTATTCATATCACTATCGTGTCACCTCTACATATAGACGGTACTATTTCTAAATTATTAAATAAAAGAGAATGATACATAGTTATGTCACACAGTTACTATTTCAATTTCGAATATTTTAAAAAGAAAACATAGTACTGTTTTCATATGAACATTATTTTTTTTTGATAATTATAAGTATTATTCATAAATACAGTCAATATATAGATAAATAAAAATATACCTACTGTCAATTTTATAATCTGTGGTCTTCAATTAGTTCTTCCGTATAAGAAACTATTCAACGCATTAAATTACACATTTCTTTTTATATAATGATTAGGATTATTTATTATAATTAAGTATCATGTTGTTTTTGTTATAGATTTTAAGTTATATAAGTGTTATGTTTAGTATATGATAGAGCCAAATAACATGTCTAAAACCCATCATGTAACCGATTTGTTCAATCTTTTTAATTTTTTTGTTGTGTTCTTCCAAATTAAATACAAAATATTGTGATACTCTCTTATGCAGTCATTTAATTTTTTTTACAAAGCTTTAAGCGCAATTTATAATCTTATTATCCTCGTAGTTTGTGTCATAGTATATATGTCTACGGTTATCATTATATGTACGTACGTAGTTGCATTCAATACTATTTAGTCTTAGTATTTTCTTACACTTCAAACCAAAACGATTAAAAAATAAGACAAATATTTTATCAGCACAGATTATTAATACTTTGTTTCAAAAGGACTACACAAAAACAGTATTTAATGCAGCACAAATGATTGTATTCATGAAATAAACTATAATTGATTCTCGTCACCTAATGAAATGACTTTTGAGAGGCTTTAGAAAATTTTTGTTAGATTTAAAAAAAAAAAAGAAAGTATTTAATTCTGTAACATGTGACGCTTTACGTTCTTACAATATCTGCAACTGTATTTACACTTATTTTTAGTAGTATTTTTTAATAAATTAATATCACATTTTTTATATATCTTCATTGTTTAAGCCATTTTATTAGGTAACATTAAATAAAAACAGCAATTCAAGAGATTATTCAATAATTTAGTTTTGATTTTTTTTATACTTTTAAGTTATGCAATATGACGTAGGTTAAGGTGTGAAAGAAATATCTTGACATAATATGTAGGCGCTCAGTATTATTATTATTATTTTCATGAATTTCCCAAGTCTGAATAAGGTTTTTAAATATTTACCGTGCATACAACTTGCACTTATTTACAAACGTATCAATTTTGCGGTATATCTTAGAAACAACCGTGTCGTACCAGCAGTCATTAGCGTAATGCATAGGCACTTATAGATGGAAATTAGCCACTGTCCCTATGATGTCTCTGTTGTATTTCTAAGAATACATGTTTTTAATGATTCACGTTTTGCCTATTCATGTATAATATACAAATTACAAAAAAATTATAGTTCTTAACTTGTCTCGTTATTTTCGAAATTCACCTATTTGTTTTGAATTTTTATTATTATTTCGGAATGACTTTAAAGAGAAATTTTGAAATTAGGTATGAAAAACAATTAAAGTTCAGTACTGATTTTCTTATCAAATATAATTATATGTTGAATATGTATATGTATGTATATTTATAAATATATTTTTGTACCTGTTTGTTGCTTCAAGAGCATTGTAAGTATAATGTAAAGTATTATCATCGTGACAGGTAAACATTTTTTGACACTTTGCTGTATATTATATTTAAAGAAAATCTTTAATATTTTTTAGGCACTAAATTGATTAACTAAGGAGTAAATAAGGCTGCGCAACTCATTGACACGTTCTACAAAGCGATTATAAAAATAAAGATGGGTAAACAAAATAGCAAACTAAAACCAGAGGTCTTAGAGGACCTGAAGCAGAACACGGAGTTTTCAGGTAAAATTAAATCATGTCATAATATTATGTTGAATCTGTAGTTTTCAAACTTCACATGTAACTTAATTTTATAAAATGTCATTTAAAAAATGGTTGAATTTTTCCTTTTTTGAATAACAAAAGTAATTTGTGAATTACAGACGCAGAAATTCAAGAGTGGTACAAGGGTTTCCTTAAAGATTGTCCCAGTGGTCATTTGTCAGTGGAAGAGTTCAAAAAGATATATGGTAACTTCTTCCCATATGGAGACGCTAGTAAGGTATGTATAAACATTGTTATGAATATACTGAAGACAAAAAAGATTTGGAATAAGATGATAAAGAAAATAAAAATTGCAATAAAAAGGTATTTATTTACCTTTTTATTTTCAAAATATTTAGCAAGCAAATTCAAATTTAGAAACTTTGCTTAATTATATACATCTAAAATGAATATTTGAAAACAACATATATATATATATATATATATATATATATATATATATATTATGTATAATTTTATTTGTAATTTTTGTACAGTTCGCAGAGCACGTGTTCCGCACTTTCGATGCGAATGGTGATGGAACAATAGATTTTCGAGAGTTTCTATGCGCTTTAAGTGTCACGTCCCGCGGAAAACTCGAACAGAAACTAAAATGGGCATTCTCGATGTATGATTTAGATGGCAACGGTTACATCTCCAGACAGGAGATGCTAGAAATAGTTACTGTAAGTCTTTTCATTGGATAAATTTGTTCGTTCTTCCACTTGTCATCAAATTATATAAACCATTAATACATAGAACCTTAAAATATATATGTTTTTCTATTGTTCGTGATTATTTGTGTATGCAATAAAGAATTTATCTATCTATATATATTTCACATATTGCAGGCCATCTACAAAATGGTGGGATCCGTCATGAAAATGCCCGAAGACGAGTCGACACCGGAAAAACGCACCGATAAAATTTTCCGTCAAATGGACAGAAACAAGGACGGCAAGCTGTCCCTCGAGGAGTTCATAGAAGGCGCCAAAAGCGACCCCTCCATTGTCCGACTTCTCCAATGTGACCCGCAGTCTCAGTGATATCTCAGATACTAATTAAAACCAATCTTTTAAGAATCCCCTAATTCTATATAGACATTTAGTATACCTTCGCTCTTATATCATGCTTGTAAGAGCTAGTGCGCGCCGTTAAGCGTTATGCACGAGGAATCTCTAATGGTGGTCCTGTTGCTTAGCCGATTGTAAACTTCCTTTCTTGTGTTATCTATCCTTTAATATTCATATCTGTACAAGTGATGTACGTGATTTGGAATTGGCGCAAAAGCAAAGATATTAATCTGTGAACCGCACCAATTGAGTTCTTGGTGTTGTTCATAGTTTCCAGAAAGAAGATCCTCTTATATGAGAGTCGGGTGACTTAATAAATTTAAAAAAGAATATTATATGACGAATTAATGCTTAATTTCGAAGCTAGTCGCTTTTGCGTTATTTCTAAATCGCTTGTTAATACCAATATATCGATGTAATATTATAAATAGTGAACAGTCTTATGCAACCAGATACCAGAGTAAAAATAAACAATAGGATAATCGAAAAGTCTTTTAAAGAAAATATTTTTGTTTAAATATTACGTGAATTGTGACATGGGGCTGTGCGGGCAAATTTAGAATAGTATAAGTAGATATAAGAAAACCCATTCTTTAGACATAAATCAGTTAAAACAAGCCAGATTAAACAACACTGCAGTCTGCACTCTTAATATTCTTAACACAATAAAATCCACTATATTAATATTTTGACTCTACAAATTCCTCACAGCTCCTACCCTGTTTTTTTTTGAAATTTCACTCTGCATCCCGTATATAGAAGGGTAGGCAAAGGGAACCTAGTGTTAAGTCACTTCGTTTCCGACTGCCAAAGCTCCTACACTTATTATTATTATTTCTTCTGTTATTCCAAAACAACTTTTTCTCAATGAGAACCCCAATGCCAATATAGTATTTGATTATTTTTCATAAAATAAAATATATGGTATCTGTATAAAATCCTTAGTTAGAACGAAATTTAGATATATTTTTAATATCTGAGAAGATCTGGTTCAGTCTGTAATGGTTATATAATAATTTTAAGAATATTGTGTATGACGAAAGACGTATTCTAAATTATAAGTATAAATTTTAAAATATATTATAGTGAAAATTTGTAGCTAGGTTTGTCATATAGATGCAGATTACTAGTTTGTATATCGTTTAACACACAGTTTCGTGTGTTTTGTTATTCAACGCCATACCTACAATAGCGCGCTACCGTGGACGGTCAAGTTTGTAGAAGTACCTAAAAAAAATAATTAAATTCTTTAGGGCCTTAATATGTTTGATCAATTATGTCGATGCATTCTACTTGAAAGATTTTCCGCTTTTCTTGTATTATCCAAAGATTGTATGCGTTTGTCGCGGCGAGCTCACAAAAGGATACTATGAAATGTAAATTTTGACCAAATTTGGTATAAATTATATTATTTAATTAAACGAAAATTGTGTCGTTTTCATTCGCTTCGTAATCGCAAGGCGGCGGTGCATTATATTTTAAGTTACTTAACCATCTATAAAATACGGTTGAATATTAAGTCCTAAGTTTTTTTTTACATATTTAATTTTTTTACTTAAACACTTTAAAGACGAAAAGAAATGAATTTATTTGCACAATGCTGATAATGTGAACGCAACAACGGACTCTTATATAACTTTGATTGCATATTGATTTTACATAGCTACTTACTATAAGGTTTAGTTCATAATAAAAATTCTTTAAGATTAATTATAGTCTTGAGTCAGTTATAAGTATTATACAATTTTACATGTTAATTTAATAATTGATTAAAATTAAATTATTTACGATTAGTGATTAAATTTTGAAATTTCGAGTCGACAATCATTCTGCTTCATAATGTATACAAAAAATCAATACACTTCCCCGATCATATGATCAATTATACATCTCTCGTATTTGAGCTGAAATTTATATATTTCAGCATTATTTTACAAAATAAAATGAATTGCCTTGATGGCAGTCTTAAAACGCTTTATCCAATTTGTAATCGAATAACGAAATACTAAATAGAATACAGGATTATTGTAAATAATAAACAACTAACTTATCACACCATAAGTTTACGAAATTAAGACAATATTTTCCATAATGTAGGTTAGAACAAATATATGCATATTCATATATTTGTGTATGTATTATAGTGCACAGGTATATAATTCTAAATCCAGTTTTTTTTTAATATTTAATAAAAAAATTAAGTACCCATTATAGATAAAGAATTGTATACAACTGTCGATAAGCATTTACGAAGAATCATATCATCGATTTGTGACTATTCTATAATCATTAATGAAACGAAATTAAAAATAGTGAGGAAGCAGTATTATTTTTGTATTTGTCAATGTTGAGTTTGGTATTCTCATAATATAGTAACTTACCATAATTAAATATAATAGTCTTCCAATAATAATTACGAGCATACTCCCACAAACATTCTAAGTTTCTTATATTTGTATTGTTTCTATTTTCATTTTACTTGTCGACTCAATCTTAATATATTTGATAATTATGAATTGTGTTATTTTTGGTTATATATAATTTTATAAAAAACGCGCTAATTTAATATTATGTTCTTGGTGCAGCTTTTAGTTTTTAACATTTTCTATAATATAACACCTGTTTGGATCTTATATTATATGTATATTACAAACAAATGGTAGTCCTTATTATTTATTAATATTTTATTAACAGTATTAATTAATTTTGCTCACAGCACCTTTAAATTAATGTATTTTGTGTGATTTTCTTTTTATAATAAATTATTCATTTTAATAATGTATTAAATATTTTTATTTTAGCAAACATTTATGTTTCATGCACAATATCTCTTTTCGCACAATAATGTACTAACTAACATTAAAAGGTAAATATAGAATGCTTCTTCTTATTAATTATATTCTATTATATATTTTAACCACGTACAACACTGGTTATTTAATCGGAGCAAGTACTATCATCTTGTGCATAGTTGGAATGTCTGTTTGTTACTGACACATTTACTTATGTATGCCTATAATCTTTTAAAAAATATTTTTTTTTGATGTTATATTGCAACCGTAAACTATTAGAAAATTTCAAATTGTAAAAACAATATAATGTCACATTAAAGGAACTGCCGTACGTTGTAATTATTTCACTTCATACAATTTTTTCTCTTTGTATCATTAATTGAATTTTAAAATAAACTTACAGCCCCTTCAAATTGACGTATCCAATGGTCTATAATGTGTCTTATCACATGATAATATAGTTAATTTTAAATTAGTTTATACTATAGTACTATATCAGCTACGTTATGCACGGCTTCTGTTGCAATTTATTTTGCGTATTACATTTTTGATATTTGAAAGTTAATATTTAAATACCATTGAATAATGTAATTGTAATGTATGGATTATTTTAGAAATAAAATCAATAATTATACAATTGAAAATTCAATCATATTCTATTCAACGATTGTGCCTACGAACAATACGCGCATCTCCCGCAAATGTAGCCTATGCACGTTGCTACATCTTAATCTGATCATTAAATAATTTATTTTGAGTGATTACTTTTTTTTTTTTTGGAATTTTAACAAATATAATAAATAATATAAGGTTGTAGTTATATACTATTGTTGCGTTTTAGGGGTTGGCGACGAATAATATTGTCATTCATGACCCCTCATACATGACCTAAATTTTTAATTGTGTCTTAACCGACGATGAGGTGAGACTAGTTAAATTAAAATAATCACAATCTGTATTATAGTAAGATTTATAGAATCATATTCTAAAGTAAATATAATCAGTTTTTAAATAAATAGAGTAACCGTTGTAATGTTATATAATGCACGACAGTTCAACAGTTTTTGCAATATTATATTAATTCGTTATTATATTAATCGTTGAATATACAAAAAAATAAATAAAAATAAAAACAGTATAAACATTGTTTATAATTTTATTACAAACGTGTTCAGACAAGATGATATATCTACTTTGTAAGACTGTTGGTTAAATAATCTTGTAACAATTTAGTATTACAGTGTTTTGTTTATATGAATAAACAAATTGTGTCTGTCAACAGTACAAGGTTATTTAATAAAGAGCCAGCTAATTTTATATTATATGTAAGATATTAAGTACATATAAACATTTATACCTATTATATTAACATCATTTAAAAACACAATGTTATAAAATTCTAAATTATTGACATCTAGGGCTGTGTTACTTAATATTAATTACAATTTTCATTATATAAATGTATATGAGTATAAATTAACTATATTGAATGTGAACATGACCTGTAGCAATAATAAAACCACTTGTGACATCAGTTATTGTATGTACGATAACGGTATAAGCTTACCTGGTAGGTCTTATCGGAAGGCGTCGGCGTGTGAGGGTGGCTGTGTGGTCCGTGCCCACTCCTGAAATTTTATTAAAATATTTAAAAAAACAACATTTAACTAATTAAATTTAATAAATCTGCGCAAAGCCCAGCTTAGAAAGCCTCCCCCATTAGAAATTATCTCTAGAAACGCCCATATCTAAAGGTACATTTTTAGATTCGGCCATTTTGTTTATAATGTAAAATATAAAGAGTACTACTGTTTCGCTATGCTCTCCCTTAATCGCGATATGACTTCTATATATTTTTAAATAATATAAACAATAATTGTGTTCTAAATGAGTAAAACGATATGTAATGTAATTCAGAACGTAACCCAAAATGTTTAAAAAAGTGGGCGTGGGCGTATTGAAGTTGTTAATTTGAATGGTAATATCAGGTGCGATAAAACTTTGTATAGCTAGACGCGATATAGGTTAACTTAAATAAATTGAATTTGTTCTGCGTGATCTAAATGTCGTTTACTATCTTTTGTGTTAGGATAGGAACTCGACTAGTACAAAAGGATACAGACTATAATTGTTAAGTTACATATGTCAAATACTCATACGAACATTTAAAAGAATATGGACGTATGGCGTTTGAGCCACAGTGACGTCTATTTTTGCAACAAACAGCGAAATTTTACTTCCAAAGTATTATATAATTCTTAATATTAAGCTTTGCGTGGTGTTAAGTGTTTAATGTTTCCGGAACTTATGCAATAACAGAAAAATTCTTAAACATTAATGTTGTAATGTAAAAGAGAAAAATATTTTATTACGTAATTTTAACAACGCATTATCGATTGTTAGATGTTCGTGAAAATTTTATCAAAATTTTGCGAATTATTTAAGTGGATGTAGAACAAATTTTCTTCCAATATGCATATTTAAGTGTAAGTACTAGCTTCTTACTGTTGTACAAGCTATAATCTACTACCTACAATATTGTTACCAACTATGTATCTTTTAAAGTAATTTTTCATATAAATCGACTTCCTAATTTGGTGAATTCTAAACGACAAGTGCTTAACGTCGGTGTCCTCAAAATTAAACTTCGTCTAAACAATTCAAATAAATGTGTTCTATTCACAAAGTCAGCAAAAAAAACAGCACTACCTGTTGTTTTTTATAGTAGCTGCCCTACAACGTTCTATTGTTAAGAAATAAAATGCCGACGTGGCACCACAGGCTCGAAAGTAGGGGCGGAACGGAACGGCAACGTCGCACAACCCTGCCAACTCCGGACCGCCGCCCGCGCTCGGCATTAAAACTAACAACTACAGCGAATTGATAATTTTTAATACTTCTTATAAATTAATAATTATGAAACTTGAATCGACGTTCATATTGCTATAGGTTTCTTTACTGTCTTCCAATATTTTAAGCAGTAGACGAAGTAAAACCACGAAATATGTTGAGAACGGCACCTATTAACTCTAAAAGGTGCCACTTTGAAAACTGACCCAACCAACTTTCATTATTTATTCTAATTTATATAATATTTAAATGTTAATGATAGTTTCGTATATAGTATACGTGCTATTTATTTTACTATATCTCTAGTACCTCTTTATTCTACCTTCGCCTTCTTACCCTTGACGTAGTAAGCATTTCGCTCTGCCACATACATACCTAAGCTTAATGCCTCTCCAAAGTCTTCACTATTACTGTTATCTTCAACAATTAATCACTTTTATAATCTATGGTGCATAAATATATGTTCTGAGATTCAATAATATTTATATAATCTGTAATAACTGTTTATAAATATCAATAACTTACATAATTAGGGATAAAATACGATCTTATGATTTACATTACAACTCCATATTTTCAGGGTGCTATTATAATAATGGGGGGAGTGAGTGACACTGTTCTTTTATCTAGGTGCTCCAAGGCTCGCCCGATCGGTCAAATCCATTATGACTTAATTAGAGCTAAATATAAAGTATTTCCAACGATTTAATATATAGAAAAAAATTGTTTTTCAAATAGATATATTTCAAATAGTAGTAACGTACAGGTATAGCATCGTAAACATTGTCTTCCTTTATTTTTTTGATATAATCCCATATTTAAATTTAAAATATAATTCTATCAAGAACAGGACGAGTTTAGTGCCTAGCTGATAAAAGATCTAGCTGTTGCAGATACTCCCCCTATAAATCCAGTTATCATGGTATTACATTGTTATAAAATTATTTTTTTACTAAATCAGCTAGAAAATGTTTACAAAGAAAAGTAATTATAGTGTGTCATATGTTAAATTTATTTTGTATAGCATTTTCGCAATTCAAGTAGACTTTTGATAAAATAATTTTAATAATGTATTTTTTTAAATAATATATTATGATATATATATTATAATATTTGTTGATTTGCTGACTTAAAACCAAAAAAATGCTTGTTTGTGGTAGTGTATTAATGAAGTCTTCGTTTACACTTCAATCAAAACTTAAATCTTAGTCAACGTTTAGCTATCCAAAAGCTTTTGAAACAAAGATTCTTGGACCAAAATCAGCGTTGGTTTTTTTATGTATAGTATAAAATCGATAGAAATACCGTTCGTATTCTTATATTCCTAAGAATAATTCAAAATACGAACACGTTGTGCATAACATATCAATATGCTTACATTTCAACGCTCTGACGCTCTCGACGTCATATATTTATTATTATGACTAACTACCAGCTGCGTAATGTATCTATATGATTGTTGAAGTTTCAATGTAGGTTACACCGTTTCTCTTTAATAATAGCACCCTAGTTCTAATCATTTCTGAAAACTACTACTACTACTTTATCGCAGTCAAAATTTTGTATAATCGCTACATATACATTTATGTATATGCGATAAGACGGTATGGTGTCATAAAAATATTCTGTGTACTAGTAGTCAATTGTAACTCCTAATATATAATTTAATATTGACCTAGTTCTGATACTGTTTTAGATTAAAGTTAATATTATATCTATTTATTAAATCTTTCTTCTCTCAATGTTGTTTTATTATACAACCTCCTATGATTATTTTCCTTATATGCTGTGATGGTTTTTTTTTCAATATTATTTAAATATAAATTTCATCATATGAATAAGAAAAACATTTACATTGTTGTAGGTACATATAGTACCTACAGCATAAACTTAATATTTAATTTATTCTAAAATATATATAGCATTGAGGCCAGTCGTGGCGCAGGATCACAACTGTTTGTGACTAAACGTGACAGGTTGTGGGTTCAAAACCTACAATCATCAGTGTAACCGGAACTTGATAGTAAACAACTAGTCTTTAAGCCCCCATGATATTAAAAAAAATATCCCCTGAGTTCTAATTGTTGCGAATTCTGTCTCCTGTCATCATAATCAGGTCAGTATTGTCATCAAATAATGACTACCTACTAGAAGCAAAAATTCAAGAAATTGCTAACTGTAGGAAACACATAGTACGTGCCTTTAAAATTCGAGTTTCCTCGATTTCCATCATTAAATCCTGATTTGGTGGCCAGGGGACCAATGAAGAAGTACGCTCTATCAAATAAAAAAAATATGAATTTTTAAAATCAGTCCAAAAATTACAGACAAATCGACGAACACAAAATAAATATAATTGTCGAATACAGAACCCTTTTTTATGACAAAAGAAGGCAGTCGAAAATTATACTATCTTTAGCCTGTCATGGCACAGAGGGATATCGCTTGACTGTAAGAACAATGGTTGTGAGTTCTATCAGTAATCAAGTTCTGCTGATTTAAACATTGAGTTCTACCACTAAGCACGCAGTGCCTGGAGTCTTTTCGCTAAACAGATAAAGGGGACTGTTCGTACTCTGCCTAACAAAAAATATATAAAATACATTCCTTTATAAATCTTTTTATATACTAAATATTGAATCAAATATAATATTTTGGGTATACATTTCATGAAACTGTATGTCAAAATCTATATATATAAAAAGACATGTACCTGACTGACTGAGGTAAGACGCACGCACAGCCGTAACCGCTGTGCGTAGAAACGTGAAATTTGAACAGATATTTATTTTCATAATCTAGACATCCACTAAGAAGGGATTTTGAAAAAGTTTTACCTTAAGGGATAAAATAAGGGTTGAAAGTTTGTAAGAAAAAAAAAATATGTGGGCACCGATTTTTATAAAATTAGATAGACTAGCAACACAACACGCAAGACAAGCTGCGCGCGCCCGCTAGTATAATATAAAAGTCTGTCTTATTTTTTCGAGATCGCGTGGAGAAAGCTGAAATTCGTATCAAATTCCCAAGTACAGCGCAGAAAAAGTTAAGCTTCTGAGGCAACTTGAAAACGAAAAAGTTCCAATGAACAACGTTTAAACACAAATACTTGTCATATATAAATATATGACTTAAAATTGTCTATTTGTTTGTACAAGCACATCTTAGGAACTACTTGACGGGTTTGAATGATTTTTTTGTTGTATATTTATTAGGCCAGTACTTACTTTATGTTTAATTTTGATGACTGACATACCTGTTGAGGAACACACACAACACACAGTGCATATGTGTGTTGTAATAGTAAAAGATGTTCAGCGTAGGTATTTACCATTAGCGTATAAAACTTAAAGGAATAATAAAAAAATCGTCCTAGCAAAGGTTAGTCAGTAGGGTGGGTGTTTTAATTGACAAATAAAAATATAAGGCCATAGTGTCGACACCATATTAAAATAAATATAATATGTCAGATGTTTCAGATTCTGGAACATCTGACAAAAGAGTAAGGATAATAACAGACCAACTAAAATTTAAGAAATAAGAAAATGGCACATTAGGAAAGTTGGTGGTAGGCAGTTTTCGATGATTAAAAAAATTTATTAAAATTCGCCCACTTCGGTTAAACAAACCACGGCGTTGAGTTTCACCACTCAAAAAAAAGCAATATCTCGAATTTTTAGTTCTAAATTGTAAGGTAGGAAATGTAATATGCAAATGGTTATAATGCACTATGCAAAAAACTGCGGGCAACCTCTAGTTTCATATTAAGTTCGTAAAATTATGCTTGTCTGTTTTTAAGAATTTGTACTTCCCATTGACCTATATTCATAGAATTCCTACGAAGCCTTCAGGGCGTAAGGACTTAAATACTGCTGTAAAAAATCTTTAAACGAATATAAATTAGAGTAATTAATTAATTACCTACTAGGTACCTAGTTAATATTATTACGTTTAGTACTTACTACTTACCGACGATGGTAGTTTGAGATAATAATTCTAAAATAATCACAAAAGGACACAAACAAAATATATGTTAATTGATTTTTTAAAGTAATTGATTTTAAAACTGTTATAATAATCTGTTGTATCAATGTTTTATTATTTTCTTTACAGCTTAGGAATCTTTTCCTTTACTTCCTTAAATTCTGTCAATACAGAAAAAGATAAGTAACGAAGACTTACCGTAGTGAAATTCTATAACATTGATAAACGAACGCCAGAATTAAATAAAATAATATAACATAACTAAGTAAACAGTTCAAAGTTATTATTGTAAGTCAATTTGGATTTAATCACGCAGACTAAAATCCAAGCTAAATTGATTTGAGCTTTGTACGTACGTGCCTCCTTGTTTAAGTAGAGGTTCGTTCCAAATTGCGTATTTAAATAAGTCTATATACACATATGAGTTTATGGAGGTTGGCAGAATTAGTTTCCTCTGTATGGTGTATAGTATGCGCGAGGTGGGTCCGACGGGGAGGGTGAGGCCTCCTCGCCGGGTGGCGTTCGACGCGCCTGAGGGGCCTCGTCCAGAGAAAGTAAAATATCCTGGTATGAGGGAGGCTAGTATTGTCAAGTCGATGTATACGTATAGCTTTAAACTATATATCGGTCCGTATACTACGCGCTATAGAGTACTTATTTACATATGTGCGTATATAAACTTATCTATTATGCAGACATAGGAAATGGAACAGGTTGGGAAAGGGACGCTTGGAAATTTGCTTATATATTGGACATTGGAACATTATAGTGAAATCGATTAAGCTTTTATACATTACATTAGAGTGTCATACTTGCGGAAGGCATTTTAAAGCATACTCGTATTAATTATGTGTAATTGTAAAATCTGAGATTATGTAGATACATATCAGAGAGAAATATTATATTATTATTGTTTTTTAGTTCTATGTTTTATTACTTACCGCCGAACTCTCGTGCCATTGCGTGTTAAGTGGCGGAAATCAACGCCGCGTTTTGACCGACACCAGAGTAAAAAAAAAAATATATATTTCCTTTTCTCGAATGGGCACCTTAATATTTAAAAATATTACAATTCAAACGAAAAGTATTATAAGATTGGAAACCTTTATGGCGCAGCGTCTGGTCGTAAACACGGTGACAGCAGCTTCAACACCCACTTAGGAGAATATTTATATTTTAATTATTTCCATTTCCTCGTAGTTTAAATAAAGCGCCTCACGGAGTTTCGTCGTATCAATTTCGGACTGAAAACGAAAGTGTTATAACTAGAATTTTGTAATATTATCTATATACACTGCTCTGCGAGAAGTACTGAGAACCTAAAACCTAATGTTGTAGTGAATTTTAGAAAATGTTAAAGTTAAACCGTTCAAAATTATATTAAAAATCGACATAAGATCCTTGCTTTTTGCTGCACGTTTTCAACTCTAATCGATAATCTATAGTCTGTTGTACATTACAATAAAATAATAAAAAAATATATCTGTCTATTCAATATTTTTACGAAAAAGAACTTAATTGTAATAGAATACAAAACACCATCATCATCATCTCTGTCTGTTTGTTTGTTCGTACATCTTCTGAAGTATTCGAATCATCATCGTCTCATAAAAGCAGAATCTTTGTTATAATATTTTTTTAATGGACCTAATGTAAGATGAAAATAGTCCAGCTAAACTAGGAGAAACAATAAAGTGGTATCCAATGATATATAAAAATTAAAGATCTAGAATATTTAACGAAGGATCATGGATTGCGTAGGTAAATTTAATTAGGAAATTGGCACAGTAACAAAAATTATTGAAAATTTATACCTTCGTGGCGCAGTGGGACAAAGTTCCATTGTAAGTGGCGATAATTATAAGTTCGACCCCTAGCTATTGATGACATATATGATACAATTTATTTCGAAGATTTAAATGGTTTGAACCATATCAGCCCGTCTAATTTATAAGAACATAACAAGCATTTTCTGTTGACGTAAAAGCATCGGTCAAAGGTTCCATGCACATTTCATGAACAATCATATCATGATTTTTGTAAGTTGTAAATACTTCCCGTTAACCTTTGTACGTTAACGTTACAAAAGTTGACAGGTACTTTACCCTATGCACTCCTTTTATCTATACTTATAATAAATCTGTAGAAAAGTCGTTTCTGTACATTGAAAATATT
>DWAN01000522.1:0-23344 GCA_018230445.1 Heliconius hewitsoni | reverse complement strand
CGCTGCCTGATAGTGAGCCATTTGAGCTGGATCCTATGCTCTGTAATATGGTCAATTTTTTTTAAAGAAAATATGAACCGGATGGCCATATTTCAATTCTTCGAGTCATAATCGAACTCACAACCTGTCGTGTTTTCTGTCCCTGCGCCACGATTGGCCTCAAAGGCAAAGATAATTGTTTCTTATATTCTGACAAGCAATATATATTGTCATAATAAATAATTTTTGTATTTCTATACTTATTAGTTGACTTATTGGGTCAGCACTTTAAACTAATAATATAATTTATATTTTTATTAACTTACTCTAGTTGTAGCATCGTGATCTCCGTCTACATAATATATTCGATATCCCAAATTTAAATCATAATATGGAGAAACTGAAGGCCCAACATACGCTATGCTTGTTGCTCGTCCTGTAAAATTTTATAATGGTTTTTTTTAAATTCAATAGAAAATAATAGTTATTGGCAATTTCCTCATACTTTTTCAATTAAGTATAAGTATTATACGACATTTATTACAAACCTAAATCATTTGGATCGTAAAACACCTCAAATTCATCAAAATGTGTATGCCCAAAAAATTGTGCTGTTATAGTAGATTCATAACGATTGATTATGGCGTAGTAATTTCTACTCCACACTTTGAGGCAATCGGAATGTCCTGGTGGGATGTGACCGATTATATGAACTTTTTCGCCGCTGAACTCCGCCGACTGTAACTCGTAAATAAGCCACTGTAGTTCCGTTGCGGGATCCGTGCTATTTAACAAAAGCCACCTGCACACGAAAAACAAAAAAAAAATCGTAATAATATTTAAAGTTAATTAAAAGATATTGTAAAATCGTAAAACAATTTAAATAGCATCGATGATATCAATTGCATTGATTGAATTGTCAAAGTAATAAAGCGATATTATGGCAATGAGGTATGTTACTGGAGGTATTGTACATTCCCAGAAATATGTATACGGGTTAACATCCAATTTATTGAGTTGTATCTATTTTTTAATAGTTATCTAAAACAAATCGTAGTGTACCTTTCAAAATATGTACCTAAATAGATAACGTTTTAATTTATTCCTTTCAAGTATACGAGTATGTAGGTATATATGGATTCGATGATACCTCAGTCTAGTTAGTTCCTAAAATAGGCAAAGAGTAGAAGAAGAGGCAAAGTACGTTCTAAATTTAATTTTGCGTGACGCTAGATGTTATCCCTAATAAAAATAAGTTATTTAATTTCACACATTAAAATTATAAATAATACATGTGACTATTGCTTTGTAAGATAATACTAATCAATGTACAGACCTCGACCCGCGCAACCTCCTCTCAACATAGAAAGCCTCGTGGATTTTATAGCATTATAAATAATTTTAATGATCATTATTTTATATTTATTGCGTAGTCTTACCAGTTTTTATTATTACAATAGTTCATATTAAGTGATATTATCCGAAAGCCGGGACGAACAAGGACAGAATAAAATGCACCACGCCGGACCGTGTGAGATACGCCAGCGGGGAGCCACCGACGCCACTGTGCATCCAACTCGTTGTAAAGCCAGGCAATGTTAGATTCTGGTGACGAAATGTATGGAGGTGGGAAACTGCAAAATAAACAACATGGTGTCATAATTTAGTAGTAGTTTATTGAATATTTAATGCCAAAGTTCATGTACATATATTAGCACAATGCTATTCTTTAGCAAAATAACGTAATTTGTAATTCTATGAAAAAATACTCCAAAAAATTATTTCATATAAAAAATAAATGACGAATCTTAAAGTAACCTTTATACATTTAACTCTTTATATTTAATTCTCATATTTCCTACTCATATTCAATTTGATAGTTCGCTTGAGGATAAGCCATAAGTGCTAAAAAGCCTGGTTATTGACAAAGACGATCCAACGTTAATACTAAATTTCAAAATCATTTCACTTAATTGGTCAGACTATACAGCTATACAACTTTGTTTGCATCGAATTCCTCACATAATTATTGTGTTGGGCGGTTATTCGATTCTTAAATAGTAAAATCTTCTTTTTTATTTCAAAATTCTTTCCGTAGCAGATCTAGTCATTACCTTGTAAAACATGCTTCTATCCAAGAAGAATTTCCAAACTTTCCGTGTTATCTCGCTATCGGCGCGTAAATGGAACTGTAACGTTTAGTATTTGTAGATTTCGCCTAAACCACGCGCGTAGTACGTCTTTATATCTAGTTAAGTTAAGGGTTAATTCGTTTAGATTTGTAAAAGTGGTTTGGATGAAGGCTCTATGGACCAAAATGATGTTTAATTGTCCGGAACTTAGACACTCTCTTTATGATCCTTTCCTTTAATGTACAACGTCCTCCTTAGTCCTTTTATAAAAAATGTTGGTTAAGTTTATTATAGACAATGACATCAAGTTATCCTTAATTGTTTCATTGCATATTTAATATCATTGTGTTTTTTTTTCTAATCTTTTCAATATATCCGTATGTGTACTATTATAGCTTTTTGTTTGTTTAGTATTTGAACCAGATCACCTGTTTATACTTCATCAGTTCATAATATTCTACAAAATTACTGCTTCATCTCATTCGTGTTTTCTCTTTTATTCGTGATAGTGGCAGATTTATTTTGCACATGTCGTCGCAAAAACAGGCCATTAAAAAAAAAGAAAAAAATAAATAAATGCGTCTTTCCTTTAAAGATGTTTTATTGCCGTGACCATCGTAAATTAGTGACGCTGATAAAGTGCAATTAATCTTTTATATTATTTTCTGTAGCGACGTCGCACTATCTACCGACCTTGTTATTACGTAAATTAAAAAAGTAAATTAAATAATCATAAAAAAACATGAGAACCAATAACAATGAGGACAATTCAATAAATAAAGATAATATTTGTTCAGATTTTCGAAATTTGTAACTTTAACATGTCTTTATATTTATAACCTAATATGTTTTATAAGTTACTTAAATTAAAACTAGGTATCGATTTTCAAGCTTTTTATTTGTGATTTAAAAGTTAAATGTATTTATGGTAGCTACTATCCAGTTGTAAATTTTTGAAAATAAAATAAAAAAAAATCTAATTACATACCTAAATACGGGTTTTCAGGATGATTAATGATTTTTTTTATTCTATAGGTACTGATATAATTTTTATGATATATTATTATTTATTTTATAAAATAAATATTAAGTAAATAAAATATTGAAAACAGTCTGTGTGAACTTAAAATGTCAGTTTTCATTATACCTTTACCTTTTCTCTGTCGGTATTTATCGTAGACTAAAATTAGGTTTATGGTAGTTAAAGTAGTTGCAGCGCTTAAAATATCTTTAGTAAATCTATTATAAACATAATTGTATAAAGTTCGTTAACTTGGTTGTAAATTTTGAAAACAAAAATATTAAATGATCCCATGGACCATCCATAACTATCTTGCCTAGCTATCTAAGCTATTTAATAAGAATATGTTTTAAAATACATATTATTATTTATTGGTGTATGCTGACTTCAAGTGCATTGAATCGAAATGCACTTGAAGTCAGCATACACCAATAAATAATAATATATATTTTTTATAAAGTTATTAATATTTTCATAAGTTTAGCTAATTGTTAATAAATACAAAAGTACCTGTTCACCGGCGATGATTCGTGATTTCCGAGTGCAGGGAAGATAGGCACGCCCGGAAACATGTCCGACATTTGGGCTACAGTTTCTTGGAGAACTTTCAAGTTTTCCTCTTTTGTTTGATTCCAAACATCATGTGGTGGTAAATCTCCTGTCCATAAAATATAGTCAATATCCTGAAAATAATAACAATCATAGTCAATAATTTAGGGTGATGCAATTGAGCTATACACGTATATATTATGTTATTATTTATACTAACCGTATGAGTATCTGCAATATGTTTCAGCATGTGATCGATGGTCCGTTTCGGTGTATCGCATTTTCGGTAATCTCCCCACCGTCCCGCACCACCACCAGGGATACTAACGGGGCCACTAGACACCCGACAGCAAAGAGGTTCATTACATTCAGCATTTGCGCCTAAAATAATATAATTATAAAACTTTGAATTTTTTCAATCTTTATTACATTATTCTATACCATATTCAACGTAAATAATGTATAGCTAGTAAAAAACTTATCAACAAAATGTTAAGTTAAAATTAAAGTTAAAATTGAATTACAATTTTTTGTTATTATAATAATATTTTATGTGCGTCCTTTATTAAGACAAGTAAATAAACAGGCCATTTTTTTATGTTTTTTAACCGCGACCCGCTCGCGGCTTCGCCCACTTGAATACAAAACAGACAAAAAAATATATAATATAAATAGAATTTCGTTTGGTAAATATTCCCCATAATAGACCATGTACCCACAGACAGCAGGCAGTTACAGTTTTACTATATGTATAGATTTAGAATCCATAGAAATGCGTTGAAGGACTTAGGAAATAATCATATTTATACATCGTCCAAACTAATCTTATTATTTAAAACGTTACAGTATATAGATAAACAAATTTTATCACCTTCTGCGTAGTACGGATCAAAATGTGTATCAGATATTTGTAAAACTTTAAAACTAGGAGCTTTTTCAATAGGCGCATCAAGGGCACGCGCTGTTGGTTTTGGTACAGGTGGAAATGCTACTTCCCATTCGTGGTATGGATTATAAACGTCGCCGCAAGCATCACCAATTACAAAACTGCATATTTCATCTGCACCAATCGTTATGCGTTTCAGGACATATACAACTTCACTCTTAAAGAAAATAGAAGAAAAAGAACTATGTTATTACCATAGTCAATTTGAATGATATAATAAACATTGTTGTATTTAAATAGCACCCTTACCCCGAAGAGTCGTGTTATGCCTTCGCAAACTCTAGCAGATTGAATATTTAATGAAACACAAAATTGATATATCATTTTATTTATCTCTTCTTTACTTTTTCCAAGTCTCATATAGTGTTGCAAAAGACCAGCGCCAGCCTTACACGCTGTACATGAAACTTTCGACATAACAGAATGTTCAACTTCATAATAGACCTGTTTTAAATTTAATAATTTAAGCGCCTTATCTACGAAGAGAGGTAAATTTGAACTTTTATCACTGTCCCATAGTAAGCGGGAGTAGTTTCTTTTGAGAGCAGCCATGTGTGCAATCAGTTCTGTTTCATTGGCTGATGGAGGTAACTTATGAGTAAAATTTAAGGGCATGAAAAAAGGTTCATCATTGCGAGGTGTTTCATCCCAACTCCATGTATCCGTTTTAGGACTCCATTTTATTACTGGTTTAATATTTCTGCTAGATTGTTTCTGCAAAAACAACGGACTACCTACAAAACAAAAAAAATATTATAATTGACAATAATTTTGTACACGCGAAGTATTTTTCATATGTAAACGTTTATATGAGTTCACGACACAAATTTTATTGTTGAATCTACTAACAAATTTTTTATTTTGATTCACTTTTTACAGAATTTTTATATCAGAAAACGTATATAAACGTTAAAGTTTAGTAAATCTTATATGAATATTACAAATTAAAGAAGTTTACGGTCACAGTTTTATACGCTCCAGTGGACAACGCTTAACCCATAAATGATAAAACCACTTTTATACTAACCTGATGTCATAGTTATTGTAATTATTGCAACTATTTGAAGTAGCCATGGTATTCTTATAATCATAACTGGGAGCCACGGGTACAAATTATCTGCAAAAAATATACTTTATTTAATTTATAGTAACAAAATATTATTCACAAGCTGAGCTACAAATGGGTAGTGGAAGGATAATTATTTATTACAGAAATCTTTTATGATCTCTAAAATAATACTAAAGACATGTTTATATACTACAACACAACTACACACAACTACTAACTTTGGTTGTCGCAATAGCGATTATGTGGTTTTATGATCCTTATCATGCTACTTCTATTTACTATCCGTTGTGTGTGTGAGCAGTTCCAAAAGAACAATGATGACCGTAGGTACTATGTCGGCAATATATTTATAATTATCGACCCTATAAAACATAGACCAGCCTTCCTAGTTTTCATTGAGGTCATGTGGTTTGAAATTTGTTACTGTAGACCTTTAATTGTCTAACGTCAGCAAAAATTGCTCCTCATTCTGAACAAATGTACCTATATTCATATCTATTAAAATTCAACTGGGCTTTGCTGTTTAAACGACAAGCTGAAAGTCAACAAAAAAATGCTCTTTATCATCATAAGAGATTGTCTTATATTTTTGACTGCTAGGGTTCCACTTCCCCACTATATATTCCGATTTTTCTAATAAATTACAGCTTATTTGTTTCTCTTTCAAAATGTTTCTGTTTTCCCGAATAATACTTCCGTTGCATAAATACAAGTAACTTTTATATTCAATGTATCATATAGCCCCCTTACAGTTTTAATTATACATACAGATATTCCACCCACAAATATCTTTTTCCGCTTCGTAAACGGTATACAGCATATATACGAATGGAACAGAACCCCAAGTTTCCCCAATTGTAATAAAATGTCTTTCACTTTAAGAATGCTTATTAAATAACCACTAGTAAAGACTAATAAATTGTACACCATAAAAAAATCATAAAATGCTTCATTTAGATAACACGCACATATGTTAATAAAAATCTTTTCGATGGTGGTCTTCTGTGAAGCACTAAAATGTTAATTTTATTTATTCATAAATGAAACTGTCCTAGAGAAAGTAGGTTAAACGGACAACGAGCTCGTAAATAAATATAAAAAAAACAAATGTGGACATCTATGGGGGTACTTACTAATACTGCGTAATAACCAACGACTGCTTAAATATGTAGGACATAAGTTAATAGTTATTGCGCAGCCATACTTGCCTCATGCTTACTCTACTAATCAATAAATATTTCATAACAATAGATTTAATCTAATCTAATCGGAGTACAAATTACTTGTTCTTAATATTGCATAGAGCATAATATTAAAACATGAAAACAAAAATTAAGTAGCTTCGAGAAAAATTTCCTCTTTTACAATATTTTTATGAATAGAATTAGAATGAACTGTAGTATGCCTTATTTACCTAATAAAAAGTGATCCGCCTATTAGAATGACTCTATATAAAAAGTTGTGTTTTGTAGTTAGACACAATAGAAAAAGGGTTTTGCTCTTGCTTTTTTTAAGGTCACATTTTCACTTCAAGGTCAAGAGTGTTTGAAATATGCGAATAAATAAATGAATTATTCAGGTTTAGTTCAGTGTTATTTATTATTTTAACTTGTCTATAAGACGTTTATGGTACTTATACTAGGTTCCATCTTCCTACCCTGCTATGTGTGTATGTATCCCGCATACAGCATGAGCCTGAAAAAAATGTTCTATTGTCTATGAAAATAAGGGTTCAAACTGCGCAAAACCCACTTATTTCTAGTGAATATTTTTTTTCAGCTTCACACTGTATCCCGCATACAGCAGGCTGGGCAGAGGGAACCTAGTGCTAAGACACTCCGTTATCCACTTTCCGCCGAGTTCTGAAGACATATACGTGTTGAGTGGCGGAACTCAGCGCCGCTTGCATCTTGAGAAAAACAAACTATCAAAAATACATAATATTCGTATTATACTTTATATATTATATCTACAGCTCTTTTTTTAAAATGTTTCTGTAATGTAATGAGTCAGCGGGTTTTACAATCACAGTGAGCACGCGGACGTGGAGGTCGCCACTTTCTCTGCGCTTCATTGACTTCGTTGGAAAGAAAGTGACGGTGGTATTGCACACTGTATATTACTTGCTAGCGACCCGCGCGCAGCTTCGCCCGTTTGAACTACTTAATTTAATTAATTATGTATCTATTTTCTCACCTGAACTACTTTCGTAATCTAGTAACATTAACACTATAATGACAATTGCCATACATGGAAAACTCAATTCAATAATACAGTTATTTTGTATCAATTGTGTCGAATAAAATAATTTATATTGAAATAACTTTTTTACTTATGAACAGATTCTAATAGAACAACACTAAATCTTTAGGGTAATTTGCCAAAATATAATAGTGTAAACTGAATTTAAATGTAAACAAACGCACAGACAAATAGATAAAAACTATAAAAATCAAAATGATCTACATTCATAAATGACCCCAATAATAGATTTACTGATATAGCTTCCATGTGCAGATATAGCTTCCATGTACATCGCTGTGTACTACGATTTTATTATATTTATTGATGTGACAATATGGTTTTGAAATATTTTTCAATTGTATATGTAAGATTATGTTTAAAAAAATAAAGCAATTATGTTTAAAAAAACCTCCAGTAGATACCTACCACAACAGCTAAATTTATGTAGAACGCCGTTAAAACTGTTTTAGTACACACACAGTACAGTAACACAAAAATAATATAAAATTAATACGAAAACTCCTATTACGATGACAGTGAGCGTTTTAGTTAAAAAAGAAAACCAAAAAAAATAAAATTTGGAGTACCTATAAAGTAACAAAAAACATTTTTTTTTTATAATATTAAATTATTAGTCTGGTTGACAAACCAATTTCAATGAAAATAACATTAACATAATATTTATTTAAAGATGTCAGCTTGTGCAAGAACTATAAAGGAAGTAAAGGATCATGCCAACACCACTTTCATCCGGCAGCTTGCCAGCTCTTATACAAAACCATTTCATCTTATCCACTTTCACTAGATTGCGCGATGTCCTGTGTGCCGAGATTTCGTTTATTTCTCTGAGATGAATCATATTTTTTTTTTCAATTACTTTATAGTGTGATTCCGTATACTTTTGAACAGTTATTTTTATCAATGTAATAGAATCTATTTAAAAGTTCAGTGTAAAATATTTTTTTTTAAATTAAATACATTTGGACAATTTTAAATTAATAGATATATTATTGACGGGTTGTTGACCCCCCGCTGACGGGTATAATACCCGTTGATATAGCAACGTGTAATAGTTATAACACAAAAGTGTTTACATAACTATTGTCAAATGTATGGTAGTGTGTGTTTCCCATACATATTTTTTAAATTTAATATGTCTTTAATAAAAAAAATCCCGCAAATAGCAGGGCAGGACGATCGAACTTAGGTTACTCGTATGACAATGTTCCCCACTTACCGCTGAATTTTTCGAGGCAGCGCTTGTTGAGAGGCGGAACTCACCGCCGAGGCCACCGACTCACCGCGAGGAACTAAGCCATACGTCATACGTCATCAGATACAGAGTTGTTGCTTCACTTACTAATATATCCCATCAAAAACAAAAATGTGAAATGAGAATCAAGTTCAATGTTAAGTAATGCATTGTTCTTAACTTCACCGCCAAAAGAATGGGAGTGTTCACTGAGGGTTAAATTCAAGCTTTAAAGTTCACTTAGCAATTTTTAACGTACATGCTTTATTATATTTAGTTATTGTAGTGCAGCTATTAGGTTGATATTGGATTTGGTGCCTGGTGGATACTAATAACATGCTGAAAGCAGTAACGTTTGGGCCCAATTATTGGTGCTAAATAAAAACAGTGGTAAATGGAAGGATCATAAAGTCTACGCGAACGAAGTTACGGGCACCATCTTGTTTCAATATAAAACAACAATCTTGTATTTCCTGTGAAAATAATTGCGTTTCGCTTCCCACTTTAGTTAAGATTTCTAAAATAAGATCTTGATATAACGAGTTTGCAATAATATCACTAGTAAACATAGACGTGTATATTTTTCTTCTCCACATAATATAAGGCTTAACTTTTATTTATGGATTAGAATTGTAAAACTTTAAATCAAAATTAAATCAGCTTCACGCTGTATCCCGCACACATCAGGGTGGGCAGAGGGAACCCAGTGTTAAGACATTCCGTTCCTCTTTTACCGCTGAATTTGGGCGGCATTGCGTGTCGAGTGTCGGAACTCTATGCCGCGCTTTGCCTCGACACTAGAGCGAGGAAATAAAAATATAAATAAATATCTCACTTCCCCGAGTGGGGATTGAACCTACAACCAGTCGCGACTGCTCCACGATTGGCCTCGTTATAAATAAATAAAGAAAATATAATATATGTCATTGTGTATAAACGGTACATTTAGGGTCAAAGTCGAGGCGTTCCTAAAGAGGCCAGCAGTGTGTAGACTAACGGACCAGACTGTGTTTTTCTAGGCTTTGGCGTTGACGTAGAAATAAATAAAGAATATAGTTATATTTTGCTTTATGAATCTATACTTTGGATTTTATCAAAGCGTTAATTTATTATTATTCATTATAGGTAGATTTATTACTATTAATTAAGATGAACAAAAATGTATAACATATGTGGCCGCCCACCGCAACTTTGTTTTCGTAAACATTGTGACCTACCCGTATCCTATCCTAATTCCATTTGCTATCCGTTATCTTTGAAATTCAGATTAAAAAATTGGGATTATTTGTGATTAGAACGCGCTTTGGTTTAGCGGAGCGGGAATAGGTCAACAATTTAAATATACGAGTAAAAATTGAACTCAATATCACCCCCTGTACAATCAAACAGTGTTCCACTGTGCCACAATATTCAATTAGTATTTTTTACTCTGACCTGGGAGAGTCAATACCTGAGAGACAGTAGTTCAGAAGATATGCATGTACAAACAGAGACACAAAGAATAATTGTAAAAAGCCTATAGTCGTGTTCTATTAATATTTATATACATTATTTCCTAAATAATATTTATTTTTTTAATTGTGTTATTATATTATAGATAGCTAACAATGTAATGCGATTACCAACGAGAGAGTCATGTAAATATCTATTACTGTCACATCATCCCAATTATAATTTACATTAATATTAATGCAACAGTGAAATAAACAAAAATAAAGTTTAATTTTTGATCAATTATATCCTGTTGAAATGCAAAATTTGCTAAATTTTGCTAACAAAATGAGCTTACATTAAATTAATATTTAATTATATTTTTACCAACGTTGTATAATTTTAATTATACGATATTTTTGTATTAAAAAAAACTACTACTGTGTTTAAAAAAACACATCACACATCATCATTAAATGTAAAATGAAGAATACATTTTAACACTTTTGTCACTAGTCAGTCAACAGTAAAACAATACCACTCCATTGAGCTTACTATCGTTCAGAATGTTCATACTGCTACTGGCACTCGAAATTCAAACTTACAACCATCACGTACAGTACCTAATGATTCATTCACCATCTTCAGTTGGTATTCTAAATATTCAATTTTGTAAAATGGGTTGATATTTGCATTATGCTTTTATTAAGATATTTTCCTTAAATCATAATCCAGATTCCCCTTGTGCTGGACAAATAGGTATCAACTTTCGTTTGGTTCATCGAACTCACTTTCACCTGCTTACAAAACTCCATTGTCGTATGCTCTCATCGGAATGCACTTCTATTATACTCGTTAGCAACTTCCATATGTTTCCTCATGTAATTGAATACAATACACTACACCGTTCACCATTCGAATGTTCTTTACAAAGCTGTTTATAGCTCAGCCACTAAAGAACATACATAGACTTAATATTACTTTCAAATATTTAAATTTCCATCCAAGTGATCTTTATTTATGGAAATTCAAAACTTTTAGTTAAAATAGAAACACTAAAATGACAACATCAAATATCACTGAAATATATTATTAATTAAAAACTATGACTTTTATATACTACCTACGTTGCTTTAATATTATACTTGGTTGAGGGGCAAGGCTGTTCACTGATTGTGCGTAGATTTTCTCATTTGATATTCGCTCCTCAGGACGGTATGTGCAAGCTATCTATAACGATTGCCTCTGGTATATTAATAGTGTTAGTTGTCGGCCGGGACTACAGTGAAAATTTTTATCGCTGATTTAATTAAATTACTTAAAGTTAATAAATGTGTACGAAACGATTGACTACTAGAAGCTCAGTTATTAAGGTAAGTCACCAAAGTTACCGAAATGTCACAAGGCAAAATATAAATATTTAGTAGCATAAAGCAAACACAGCCGCGTTCTTTCTACGGTCGAAATATATTCAATGAAATTATTTTATGTGCGTCCACCGCTTGCTAATATACAAATATACGGATACACTTTCACTTAATACATATTATGATTTTTTAATTAAAATGCTATGTGGATACTATGTAAAAATAAAATATTTACCTCTATTTTTTACAACGCCCTAAGAAACACTACTGAACTGTTCGAGATATAATGTTAATTTAAAATATTTGAAAATATAACTATAAATAAATTAATCTAATATGAACGTAACTCTTATATGAACTTGCAGATGAATAAATAACAATATGACACTCTTATGACGTTATAAGAATATGAGACGATAATTGACCTCAGTGGCCCACAACAGTGATAATAAGTAATTGCCTCTAAATTACATAGAAACACGAGTTCAATTTTTTAATTAATAGCAGCTTTTTGATTGAATTTTGATAAACGTAAAATATGGATTACAATGAGTAAATGATTTTAAGAATGTATGTTATAGTGCTTAGCGTGTATTGTTAAACAGATAGGTTGTTAAGTAAATATCCTATTCTAGTCTTGCCGTAAATATTGTTAGAATTTTTTTTGTTATACGTAATTTTTTTTACTATTACAGTATGTTAGTTTAATAATACATTCATATAAAACCATTAACAATATATAAAGCTTAATCGAAGTGGTCTCCATTTGCTGCAATGGAACAATTTGCAGCACACACTAGTCCACTCACTTCTATGGGTTAAATCTTTAATACCAATCAGTATGGATTGTTTTAGGGACAGCAAATTATCATGACGTTTATAGCAAACCGTACTCTCTAAAACTGAGTATAAATCATAATCCAATAGATAATTTAGCGTATTGCGTCTTTCTCAAAATATTAAATGTGAATAGGAAGAGAGGTCATATCGAGTACACCGGGCACAAACGGGCCGCGCATGTAAACAAGTTACTTAATAGATAATAGTTTTGCATCAATCTTCAGACATTACTCTTCTTTAGTCCACCAGTCAAGTTGTCCAAATCTTTCCATCTAATTACGTAAATAGGTGAAGCCGCTAGAAATATAACAAATTTTTTTAGGAGTAGTTTAGAATACAATTACAACTTATCTTTTGCTTACATACAAATATATGTTTTACATAAAATAACCATAGTTATTTATTCGTTTATTATTCGGTGTTAGATATGGGGATATAATAGGGACTTTGGGGTTAAAAGGAAAGTAAAGGAGTAAAATCATCGCATCATTACATATATGTGAATATTTTAGTATATTCCTCGGATGCTGCCCTGAGGCATGATGGAGATTTCATCAGGTTTTTAATTTATTAAAATTGAACATAATACTTGATTACTTATGTTTCAAATTCTATGCAAACTGACTATATGTTTGTTTATTTTTTTATTGGTTATTGGTATATACTTTTTATAAATTAATTGATTGAGGCTAGTCGTGGTGCAGGGGCACAAAGTGTGACTGTAAAACCGACTGGTTGTGGGTTCGATCCCCACTCGAAGAGATGAAATATTTACTTAAATTTATGTTACCATTTCTTCTCTCTGGTGTCGAGGCGTTGAATTCTGCGTAAAATAAGTTTCGTTCATAGCTCTTTATATAAGTAACTAAACAAGAGGAAATATAGTACTACCTGCTAGCATTAGGGTATGTGAAATATTATATACTTACAATAAAATCGTAACTAATCGGTGTCTGTCATGGATGATGTATGAGTAAAAATGTTATTAGGTGCATTTAGCAATATAATAAAACCCTAAGTAATGATATTTTTTTGTCTGTTTGTATATACGTTTGTTCATGTTAATCTAAGAAACAGTTTAACCGATTGTGTTTTGGCAAACTTCAATTGACATTTATTGACATAAGAACTCTTTAATTAGAAACTTCGCCGTCCGTTCGTCAGTCTCCGTTTGTCGTAACCGTGATAGTAAGAAAGCTGAAATTTTAACATTTTCACAGCTGTAAGAACAAAATCTTAAGAAAGGGAATTATGCAAATATTTAACATATCTCCTCTTCACTCGCAATTCTGAAAACTGTTTGCACAGATTTAAATGCAATTTTCACTATTGCATTTTGGGAAACTTTCCCTAACATTAGTGTGTTTTATTTGAATCGGTTCATTAATAAAAAAAATATACATTTTGTCCGACAAAATTGTTACTAAATTAATGTTTCATTGAAATTGCCAAAATTTTAGTTTTTAATGTGTAGTCTTTAAAATAATAATGAAATGAGAACGAAATAATATGTAAATAAAGGAGAAGATGAAGTCACTAGTATGTAATGTATGTAGGTAATTGATCATATAGGTAATAGGTACTCGTAACAGTTCCACATATGGAATGTTTGCAATTTTATTTTCAATGAATACAAAATATAATATATTATAGGAATAATATATACATACATAAGTATGTACCAACTTTATTTGTACTGTACAAATAAAGGTCTTTATGCAAAAGCTATCAATAGGTAAATAATACACTAAAGATGCGTGTTTATTATTAAAAAAAAATTTAATTAGTTTCACGCTGTATCCCGCACACAGCAGGGCAGAGGGAACTTAGTGGTAAGACACTCCGTTCCCCACTTTCTGCCGAATTTTGGAGGCATTGCGTGTTGAGTGGCAGAACTCAACGCCACACTTTGCCTCAACACCAGAGTGAAGAAATGGAAATATAAGTTTAAGTAAATAAACTCCTCGAGTGGGGATCGAGCCCACAACCAGTAGGTTTTACAGAGACACTTTGTGCTTTAAAAAACTTAAAACTTCAAATTTAGTAAAAGTTAGTTATAAGAGAACGAAGTTATGATGAGTTATACATGAGTTTATCGAGTATTTTTATAAAGTATTTTATAAAGTATTTTTCTTTTATAAAGTATTTTTCTATAAACAATTGATAACTTATTCATGTCGTACAGATATGTTTTATTTACCAACACAACATATTTTTAAGTTTAACAAGCATTAAAAAATCTAGTGCAAGCTTGTAGGTGTAGGAAATGCAGGAAGTTAAACTTGAGTACTGTAAAAGCGATTCAAAAAAATGTGTCATACTTTAAAGAAAGTTTTTAGATGGTACCCCAAACCTTATTTTGGGAGATATTCGCTATACTAAAAACCTTTCGGATCTATTACGTAACAGAGAAAATATAAGCAGAATGGAAAGTATAGCGTGATGAATAACCAGATAAAAATTAAGTATTTGCTTAGTCAGTTTACCTTTCTATATAAGAAATATTTGAAAAGTATCCACATCATATTATATTATATGTATTACTCATACTTAATAATAGATAAATCCTTATTCATTTGAACGTACATTAGTACCTACAATACATCTTACTTACATATCTGTATATGAGGTTTTCAAGGAAACTATACAAATAATTTATAAAAGCGCAAGTCCCTGTGTATCAACGTTGATTCCATTTCAAATGTCGCATACCTACTTCTCTCACAGTTTCCATTTAAATTGAAATAATTTATCTGAAAACCTATTTCTGCACAGATCTCAAATTTCATAACTGTTATTGGGGTGGAACGAAAAACATACTTACCACTTTATGTATTCACCTCGTCAATTGACCTCCGCTTTCCTTTGCCGGTCAACGTGATAGTTGCATAACATAAGCTTATTAAAGAAACCTATGTATGTCTCGCAGTTCTCAATTGTGTTTTATACGAGAAATTATGTCAACATATACATTTAAATGCTACTCTTCAAAACTTATGTAACTAAAATGTTATGGAGTGTGTTAGGATGTTTTGTTATATACCAAAATGTTTAAATAACGAATTAATAAATAGTTTTGAATTTCGACCCATTATTCTAAAATGATAATATATGATTATGTGCCTTCTAAAACACAGTGTTAGCGCGAAGAAGACATCCGTGATTTTAGTCTATGGCACAACAAACTTACCAGTATTGGTCATGGTTGACAGCTAGTTTACCTACTCTTAACACCTGGAGGCGCCCCTACCGTGACAGTTGGCGCGAATACATCTGCCAATTCTTAGCATTTGTTATTTTTGATGTCTAAACACCAAAAGTTTGCAAATTTTAATTATTATCGGTATATGCTTTAGTTTGAAAATAAATAAGAACGAGTTGTAACTTGTTATTTAGTGTACAATGCGATAACGATGTAATAAACGAGAGAGTGCAATAGTTAAACTTTGTCTTCTTTTATTTTAAATTTTTATTGAGTTTCAATTTAAATATATAGGTGTTACAGTTACATATTTTTATTTAAGTTTGATTAAGTTTATTTATTTGTGGTGAAAATACTATGTATTATATTATATTTTATCGCTTTATGTTTGCCTACAGTTGATATTATATATAAGTTTTATATAAGACATATTTAAATATGAGCGTTCTTCTTTAACGTAGGTGAGCATGTACCTTTATTTGGCGCTACCTCTGAAAGGGCCCCACTTTCAAACTAGTGAGTACTCATACTATCTTAAGTACATATTAGACTAATAGTGCTTAAATTTCAGAATAAAATGACGTAAATCTGGGAGCCGTGGGGTCTGGGCTATAACAGGAATCTCAGAGCTACATATCCCAAATTAGACTTCCATCATCAGCCTAGCTCGAAGATATTACCTGATCTATGTAGCTCGCAGCCTTCAGGTGACCAAACAATAATTTATAAAAGAAATGAAGTGAGCGAAATAAAGATCGAAACGATTGCATATCTTGTACATATTGTACATATTCATGATACATTCTTAGGCCCAGAATGTAAAGAGATGAAAATGGTATGATTTAATAGATGCAGGTACATCACTCCCTTACTGAAAACGAAATTAAAGCTGAGTTATTAAAGATAAGTGTAATGTAAATATCCTTATCGTCACGGCTGTTAGATCCAAAAGATTTCGGCGTCCACTGGGTAGCAAGGGTCGTACAAGGAAGGAAACAAACAGCAAAGCACAAAAAACGCATCAACACGAAGGAAACGAGTGAAACGAAGCAAAAAATGTAAAGATCATTAGAAAATACCAATTAGCTGTCGCATCTGTTTTTTTAAATGTGAATTTGATTTTAATCAATTCCAAATGGATTTCTTTTTAGTTTGTGTTTTTTTTAGTTTGATGAGTTCATTGACATTTTCTTATACTATAATTTAGACACTAATAGGTGCGTTAAAATACTTAGATTTAATTAGTAGTATTTTTTTTTTACTTCGATATCGATATAAATAACTGTAATGGATTATTTATATCGATTAAAGATCTAAAACTAGTTTTATCATTTTTCTCCGCTTCCAGATAATCAATTGAGCAAAGTTTTAGTATTCTAAAATTAAAAAAAAAACTTTTTATTTTTTTAGACCATATATCAACTCTTTACATTTGGGCCCACGATCAATAATAAATTCTATTTTTAATACTTCTTATCAACATATGAACTTCCTTGTTAGCATTCATAGCATTGTTATCATTATTATCCCTATAACATTGTTATGCGACATAGAGTCTAGATAAGAATTGGCTTCCACTTGTAATTCTACAGTCATCGAAAAACGCCGTTAACCTCCTTTGGACAATTGAAGAAAGTAGGTCTACCAAAGGATGAAACTACTTTAACGAAACTAAAACTTCACGAATAATTAATAGTTATACACTTTAAGGAGAAAATAAAATTACTGCTTTGATCCCAGTTTTAATAATGTTAGGCACTTTATTAAAAGTGTGATCCTCTGATTTGCACTTTAAATATAGTGAAAGTTAAGAAATAATAAATTATAATATGATAATAATATAATATTATTAATTTTACATTTTATTAAAAAAACATATTACATTGAAAAATAACTTATTTAAATTAAATAAACAAACAGATCAATGATTAAGGATTACCATTACATAATGTATAACAGTGGTTAGACCATGAGTAGGTACAGATTAAAAAAGTAATCGAGAAAGTAATCATATTTGGTAATTAATAACTATTAATCTGTAATGTAAGCTTATTATGATAACATTTTTTTTTCTCATTAATTAACACCACACTGGGCACTTCGAAATCATTTTATTCCGTAATTATTAGGACTACATAGTTGCAAATTATTACATAGTTATAGTCTGTAAACTGCTTTCTGATTTTTATACAAAATCTAACAAAACATAAAGGTGAAACCTATCCTGGTTTTTGAGGTTTTATGTTTCTAGTGTTACAAAATACATACAATACTATAAATATTTTTTATTTTTATAAAAAGTATATAAATTTATGTACATTAAGAGAAATCGACATACCGATCGATATTTCGTGAAAACGAATGATTTGTTATTGTATAAAAATTGTAAAATTGTAAAACTTGAAGAAGAGAAGAAAGACTTTAAAAAAAAACATTTAAATAAATTCAAAGAATGATTTAAGCTTAAAAAATTGGAAGTCTCGAGGTTTTCTAGTTTTAGTTTTTCTGAAATTCAGGCTTTGCTTAGAAAGAGCCCTTTCTCTCTCGTCTGATACCTCACTTGAACTAGCGGCCTTAATAAATAAAAATATTGTTTTCCTGTTAATACTAGGTGCCAAATTTCATAATTATATGTTAACCGGAAGTACCCTATTAATTTTGATTCCCTTTATAGTGTCAAAATACGCGTTTTTTACTATTTAAGGCTATTATTTTTTAGAATTTAACCATAAATGTATATTATTCAGATTTTTTCGTGAACTAGGTACTAATTAAGTAGTAACAAGTAGTACCTGTAAATGCTATCTGCCAAATTTCATAATTCTAGGTTAACCGGAAGTATCCTATTAATTTTTATTCCCTCTATAGTGTCGAAATACGTGTTTTTTGCTATATAAATCTGTTTTTTTTTAAAGTTAATTTACAAATACGTTTCTTTTAGAAATCATGGTGCCGTAGGTCTAAGGTTTGTATCTCAACTCGATATCTTCAAGCGTTTCTAAGTAAATAATCAAGAGCCAACAGACAGACAGGCAACAAAATTATCTTACAAGGAGTACGTTTTTCCTTAAAACATTACGGAACCCTAAAAACGATACGGCTATGCAAAATAACTATATTGAGTACAATGATATTATATGAAGGTATTTCCTGTATATGTATATGATCATAATATGAACGTAACAATGAAGTTTTAAATGAAACGAACTTGGCCCTAATTTTATTGAGGAATTTATTTGCCCCCATTTTTTTAACAATGTTTTTTAGATGGATCTATATTGTTCTTTGTATACTAAATTCATTTATTGTTTCTTTGCAAAAAATAATTATTGTTACTTAGTTAGCTATCCCTTAGAGTGCAAAAATATTACGAAGTTATTGAAAAATGTTAAAAATTTACATGGATGGATTTTATGTATATATTGAACTTATGTTTATTTATATGAGATAAATAAACATAAGTACAATCTTACTATATTATGTATATATAATTGTCATATACGGTAAAATTGTTTTTAAGCAAGAACTTAAGATTTGCAAAAATTGTGAGTGACAAACCGACTCGGAAAACCTTCACTTCTATATTCGATGTCGTTCGATTAGTATTCAAAGTAGGCCAGAATTCCACTGGCCTACTCGCATTTTGATGACATCAAGACGAGACAAATAATAAAATATTAAAAACTATTCGTTCAAAATACTTTTTTAATGTTTAGATTTATACCACTTCTCTACATTATTAGTAAATGCAAAGTTCTATTATAGTACAGTGACCATCAATATTGATGAAATATTATTGTAATTGTACGCAGTTGCAGTATGTTATTGTGAGTTGATTGAAAATTACAATCCTACTAACTCACATATCTTTTTAATATTGTTTAATAATATTGTGATATTATAATTACTTTTATGTTTTATATTATTTAGTAAAATGAGAGCGAAAAATCAAGAGAGAACGGAAACCTACACACACAGTATTCCCGTTCTATAATTTTACACACAAATGGTTATTATTATTCATTCAAATAAAAAAAAGATAAACGGTTCTCATTAAACAGCATACTGTTTACGTACGCAAGTTATTCACAATAGAAAGTACCCACATAGTGCTAATATTTTATGGAGTTCGCAAAAACTAGAAATAGTGTTTGAAAAATAGTTCTCTTATTATAATAAATATAGAATAGCGGGATAAAATTTTTAAATATTAACTCAATAAAAACAATATGAAGTCATTATGTTATTAAGAGTACGCAAGAATTAATTTGGCTCACCTTAAAAGAATATAAACAACCAATTCCTCATGAAGGTTGTTCGAAATTGTAGAGACGCGAAGATTGTCAGTACGCGAAGATTGTCAGTACGCGAACAACGGTTGCATTTCACTAATTTTCACGCAGAACAAATAAAAAATTCGCATTCACATACTAATTATTTTCGAGAGAAATTGCACGGCCAACGTTCGTTACGCGCATACGGCTGGTTACGTAGAGGAACACTGACTTGTCAAGTCACAATGTAGCGAAGTAGACGACCACACGCGGCGCGCGCAGTGAGAGTTGTGCCTTCCTCCGGTTGGGACTGGCGAGCGTGTCGCAGACCGCAGCCTGGCCGGTGAGCAGTCAGTGCCGCACCAGCCGCGTTGGAGCGATGGAGACCGCGCCTGCATCCGCGAGATGCACATTGCACAGGCACCTGTGCAGTGGAGCACTACGGCCACGGTCACTCGACAGACATTTGTGTACCTACATTACGTATAAACAGCAAAGTTACGATATAGGTATTAATATAAATTTTCATAATATCATGTTAACATCGTATACAGTTCGTAGGCGCAAAAAAAATAGGAACTTTCAGTACGGTCAACAAGTCGTGGCCAGCCGGAACTTGGGTGTAGATGGCTGCGCAGATATGTTTTTAGGAATTTTCTTAATTTTGATTATCTTATTATCGAGTGAACAATACGCAAAAATACAGAAAACCTAACTTCAGGGCGGCCACAACTTGTACACCGTACTGTATCTAATATGTATTTGAAAGCGAGGAAAACGGGCAGCGAGCCCGTCTAGCAGGTTGGCAGGCAGTATTTTTGTAGTTTATATTGAAAAATATAAATTATATTAAATTAAGTAAAAACTGCAAGTATACGTAGATATTAATTTCAGAGTAGGTTCACTCACAAATTACAATTTTTCAAGTTACAAGTCATTTAGTACGTGTTGAATATAGCTCGAAATCAAAAACATTGAAAGTTATCTTAATAATTTAAAAAAATGCTGATCTTTCAAACATTACCAATGGCATAGTTTTTATTTTTAACATTTTTAAAGTGTTATTCCGCACTAAGGAAAGAAAAATACTTATTTAAATCTCCCTACAGAGATGCTAACAATATAAATAAACTGTAACAAGCGTATAAAGATTTCGACGTAGCTTGATGAGAAAGTATGGCTTAGTGGTCAGAACGCCTGGTCGGCTTTCAGGAGGCGTGGGTTCGAGTCCCGCTACGTTAAAATTTATATACGTTTTCTAAATAAGCATAGTTTTTAGTTTATAATTGCGCAAGTTATATATGTACATACTAATTAATATTTTTTACGTTTTTCCTACTATAGATATTCGACGTTATCCTTATCGTTAATTTTTATAAGTAGGTACTAAACATATATTAGTTATTGATTTCAACTTAATAGTATAAATTAAACTCTTAACTGGCGCGCTGGGAACTCCATAATCAAGGAATCTTGCCATACCATAAGTTAAAATTCTGGGTAATATTAATTTCCTTGAGACGATTTAATTAGTAAAAGAATGGCTCTGGACTGTTAATCTTAACGAACCATTTGTCGTTTTTATTTTTATATTTTACGTATCTTATCTTCGTATCTTTTAATCTTGGAAGTTAATATCGTAAAAAAAAACGGAGATTTGAACTCACTTTCACAATGCACTAACAGTAGGTCATCACTGCTGCTATCCCGTTGCAATAAGGGCAGAATAATGAAATACAGTACTCTCTATAAATATGAAGCATATGTAGTACTTTCTATAAATATGAAAATTACTGAGAACTGTAATTAAACAACAGCTTTCAAATCGTTATAATTGTATCCTAAAATGTTACTCAAATTGAAAATTTATATTTTTCAAATGTTTTTCCTTAATTGTAGTGCAAGTTCTCATTATTATTATCTTATTGTCAAATTTCATAATTGTAGATCCACGGACAGCATCTTACATGTGTTGATTACGCGGCGAATTTCACACAAAATACAGCGAAAATAAAGTAATTTATGGTTTGTTTTTGCTGCTTTTTGTGCTCATATCTTTTGATGGCGTTGACTTATATTTGGAAGCTTGATTCTTCCGCCGTGCAAAGTACCGTAGACCTAAATATTTAATATTGATATTGACCTAAATATTAAATAGTGCTCTTGGGATAAATGGTCTTGACTGACGCAAAACAAAGTGATCGTATAAGGATTCAGTTATTTCCTTTTAAAGTAAGGAGTGCTAAAATTGATGAAAGGAAACTGAAGTAAGAAAATAAACTAAACGATGCCCCACTTGCTATAGGTTGTCTATATTTTTTAATTTTAACAATATAGCGTCTGTGGTGGACTTTGATTATTATTGCCAAGATTTTAATAACATTCGTAAGGTGCTGAAGAATCGATTGATGTAAGAATCTTTAAAAATTAATTAACTCGTTTGATCTTTAGCACGTGCAATAGGGGCAATCATACAACGTACATATATAGACTGATAAACACAATGACCTCCTTTGTGTCGCACAATCAGGTAAGTTGTCATCAAGTTTACAGTATTCAAAATGAATAAAAATCTATTTTTACTCTGCATGGTATTTTTGTCTGCATATTTAAAATATTCTTTAGTAAAACCGATTATATAATACTCTTTTTTACTGAAACTCAAATAATATTCTTAATTGTATAGCATTCAAGTTACTAAGCCTTACTATACAACTCTACCAGAATAATACCAATGATATTTATTATAGAGGTTGAGTAACTGTGAAACTTCATTCACCTTCAACATTGACGAAGTTTTGTCGATAAAAACTGCACAAATGGAAGAACAAGCTCGCTTTATCATATTAACGGTTTGTTGGGCTTTAAAATAAAATTATATAACTTTGATAATATAACTTTATGTGTTGGAGATTATAACATTTTAAGAATAATTAATATTAAAAATATGGATATTATATAGGTAAATTTGACTGATAAAGATTTGTATGTATATATATATATATATATATATATATATATATATATATATATATATA